>BGPT01000904.1:157670-188382 GCA_003297045.1 Symbiodinium sp. clade C Y103 | reverse complement strand
TTGGAAAAGAACTCCAAAACAAAAGAAGAGAAAGACTGAGGAAAAGGTCAAAAAAGAACAGAAAACTCTCTTATCTGGAAAAACATGGCAGGCCCTCTGGATTTGTCAATTGGCTTGTTTGCCACTTCATTTGTGGTGTTTTTGGAAGCAAGTATTGAAAGGAAATATTGAAATATGCAATGCGACATTCTGTATCGCTGCTCTATAATTCCTTTTTCCTGCACAGGGTGCATACAAACAGCCGTTGTTTCTCCTACATTGCCGTACTTGTCGACAGAATTGCCGAAAAACATGTGGAAAGACACCAAGTNACAGGGTGCATACAAACAGCCGTTGTTTCTCCTACATTGCCGTACTTGTCGACAGAATTGCCGAAAAACATGTGGAAAGACACCAAGTGTATCTGCGATGCACATGTGTATGTGGTATTCTGATGTATTCTGTAGGTCTGCAAGCGCACATCTTTCAAGTCCAAAAGAGCATTCACTTGAATACCTGGGGTCCATTTGGAAAAGAACACCAAAGCAAAAGAAGAGAAAGACTGAGGAAAAGGTCAAAAAGAACAGAAAACTCTCTTATCAAAAAGAACGGAAACAATTAATTATAGAACAGGCACCCTAATTATAGAACAGGCTCCGAACCGTCGCGGAATCGNCTTATCAAAAAGAACGGAAACAATTAATTATAGAACAGGCACCCTAATTATAGAACAGGCTCCGAACCGTCGCGGAATCGGAATCTGGGGATTCCGAAAATACGGTAAATACCGTACTTTCGGAATCCCCTATTTCCGTTCTATAATTTTGGGGTGACTGTATATATATATATATAATTCATGTACACGTAAAAAGAAGAATGCAATACGGCGTATACAAAGTATGTCAGCACAGGTTGTGGCATATGACCACCAAAAGGGCCAGGGCTAAGGATTGGCAATCAACTTGGATCAAGTTTATCATTTGGCAGTGGATGATCACTTGGCATGCTTGGAAGATCTTGGAAGGCCTTGGAAGGCCTTGGAAGATCTGGAAGTGAGCGCCTGACCCAGTCCCAAAGGCTAAGGGCTGCTGATGAGCCTGCGTGTGCCATGCGAGACAGGAACAGGCTGTTCCAGTGACTTTTCCAAGCTTCTCATGACTTGCCAGCCAGCTTGAGCAACAAACTTTGCACGAGAAACCCCACACGAATACTGGACTATTTTGACTTGGCCTTCCAAGGATTCCTGCGCTTGGGACTCGATAAGGGCAGAATCCTCGGCAACCCGTGAACCTTCTCAACTTGGAAACGGGTGATATAATTAAATATCGCTGAATTAGCTTTGATGATCCGTGTGGCACGCTGGTTTGGCCTGGGGCTGTTGCTGCCATAGCGGTCAGGACGATCAAGGCCTTGCAAAATGCATGACCATGGGCGCCAAGAATTTCTGCACAGCCACTCCTGGGCTCTCCCGGCCCTCTCACCTATGAATTTCTCACCAAGGACAACGCGTTTTGCAAACTTGGTCAACGGTTTTTTTGTTCCCTGGTTGGTATTCAAAATGATCGCCGTTGCGCATTGGCCGTGGCGTTGGATCCGCATAAAATATAAACGCATAAAGGTATATTTGAAACTATTATTGAGTAATATATGTATATATACATATTGTGTCCGTCATGTGTATATATATATATATATACACACAAATATTGTGTCCGGCCTAATAGCTGCAACAGTCAAAACAGGGATTTCTTTAGATTTTGGGCAAGCTTTGTTTTGACTGGTTTCCTTCGCGCAACAAATCGTGCTTGTTCTTGCTCCCCCCCGTGCCAAAAATCGTGCTCTAGATCGCGCGTTTTGGTGCTCTCCTTCGTCCAGCAAATGGTGCTTTTTGGTGCTCTATCCCTCCTAGCAAAAAATCGCGCTTTTTGTTGCTCTCCCTCGTGCCAAAAATCGTGCTCTAGATCGTGCTTTTTGGCGCTCTCTTTCGTGCAACAAATCGTGCTTTTTGGATCTGCCTTGTGAAAAAAATCGTGCTCTGGTGCTCCCCCTCGTGCCAAAAATCGTGCTCTAGATCGTGCTTTTTGGCGCTCTCCCTGGTGCCAAAAATTGTGGTCTAGATCGTGCTCACTGTTACAGCTATTAGGCTTCTGACATATATATATATCGTTATATATATATATACTATATATATTTATATTGATATTGTAAGTTTTTAAGTATTTATTTATGCATTTAAACGCGCAAATATTTGAAAGGTCACTTTCCGGCATTGGCTATTGAAGCACGACCCAGCGTTTTGAAGCACAACCAGGGGCATCCACAGCACAGCCAGCAGCACGCTCAAACACCGGGTTGCGCTTCATCCCGCCTTGATGAAGCACAACCCTAGATAAGAGAAGGTCAAAAGTAGCGAGTTTTTCACCTTCATCATGTTTCCCATGTCTCATCAAAACCACTAACTTCCGTTTGCTTCAAAAGCTTTCAGTATTTTAGCAAGCCCATTGTGCACTCATTTGGAAACCTGTCGCAATTGCCGGCTCCACTTCAAAAGTGAAAAGGGGACCTCGGAATGAAGCTGCGTCTATTTCTTTTTTCCGTTTGTTGGCGCTCTTCGCTTCAGATCTTTGTGCCGTTCAAATGTGTATTTGTGTAGCATACGCCCGCAGCAAGTGGTTATGCTTCGGTGGCTCTGCAGACCATTGGGTAACTTCCCACCCCGGCTATGTCATGTATGGGTGAAATTGAGGCACCTATGCGTGCTGAACTGGGCGCTGTGGTAGGCATGGGCGAGAATTGGCAATTTATTCCAAAAAATTGGGCCATCCGCGCCTTGAAAATGAAGGAAATACGTTGAACCAGTCTGCAATATCAGTATAGGCCCAATCCATAGTTGCAAGGTTGAAGACGGAAGTTGGTTGGAGGAATGGAGGCTGTTGCAATAAAGAAGATTTCATAGCAATGACAAGCCAACACTTTACCGTCCGAAGCTGATAGGTCAGAAACTTCGGTTGGTCAAGTTATCAGGAAATCGCCGCTAGACCAGATGGAACCTGGGTCACGGCTGCGCCCTAAATCTCCTAAACAATGAACACAACCCTTCTTTGAAGTCGAACTTCGGAACATGCAGTAGCTCTAGAATGGCAACGATCACCTATAGCAGGAACCGGCCATCAAAATCAGTGAGCCATTCATCCACTTGCAGTTTCGCCGTGAAAGTGCTATTGCTGAGGCGATTAATGCATGCACAGCTTAATCTTTGCGGTCTTTATCGTGGCCCCTTTCACGATGCTGTCGCGGCGGCACTCCAGCATTTGGTGTGGTCAACATGTGCAAGACTTTCCTTCGCCAAACTGTGCCGCATGCAGCTAGATATTGTATGGTTTGCAATAATACTTACTGAGATGCGCTATAAATCTGCAATCTTTGAACTTCGCGAAGCTTTCGCTATGGTGTCTGTCAACTTGTGTCGGGGAAGCTTCGCTCTACTACAGTATGCGATTTAAACCAGCATCTTGCCCCGTACATGAAGGTTTCGAACACCGACCAACTGGAGAAACAAATCCCTACTGTAACAAGCCCGCCCAAAGAGGCACTTCCGGGCATGCAAAATGATTGCAGCCGCCACCTCCAGCAAATAAAAGCCGTGAACCAGCCACCTTCGCAGGCATTCAGCAAGGATGGCAAAACTGTAGGCCCTGTAGGCTCTTTGCGCGCAGCATTCTGATGGTTCTGGCCCACCTCCCAGCGCGTCCAAGCTGTGATTTTTCTTTGGTCAAACCTGTGCAAGTGGCAACTTTTGAAACCTGGCTCGCTGCATCTACAGGCGTTTAAAACTCGACCATCCACATCCGTCCATGCACAAAACTGAAGGGGCACACAGCAAGAGTGCCACCAGTGTTTGGAAGCGAGTGTGCGGTGTGGATGTCAGCAAGCACTGCGCCTTGGACACTCTTAGCGTTGCGCAGCAATGAAAAGAACACGTGAGACTGTGCGAATGCAAGGAAACAAGGTTTGGACCGAAAGGGATCTAATCTAAGTTCGGCACAAGCTTCCCTGCATATGCCTACGGACAAAATCTGGGGTGTTCAGCCCAAAGGCAAGGGTTTGGAGGACAGTGCTTTGATTGCACCAGGCCTTGCTATACATCAAAGGTTGCACATTTGGAAAGGGAGGCACAACCTTGGTTGGACGTCTTAGGGCTCACTCCTGGGTGGCTTCTGGTTGGATGAATGTAGCTATGTGCAGAACCTGTCAGGGGCTGTACGTGATTTCCTATGTTCACAATTGTTTGGGTAGACCTGATTTTTTTGAAACTGTGTTTATGTTATGTTGAGCCACAATGAAATCAAGGCCCCTGCATCCACAGCCTCCTCAATGATTCCTTGCAGCACAAGAGCCTCGGCTGTGCCGAACAAGATGGAACAATAGAAACGTTTGCAAAGCTAAAAAACTCGCCCTCTGTATTCATTTGGTTCCGTTTGTACATTTATGCCCAAGTGCGGCTTGCGGTCTGCACTCACAGCACCCAACGTGCGCAGCTGAAGTAACAGTTCCATCCAATGGCCTATCAGCTTGTGTTATAGGAGGTGGCCCCGAAAGGAAACATGTCTTGGCACAATTGCAGTACCAGCGCGCCCTAGGCTGGATTTGCGTCCTTTTCGGCTCGAATATCCGAAATAGAATCATTGACTTTAAGCGCACTTTCCGCTTTGGCTTCAAACACGGTGTTCGCATGATCAACACCAACACCGACACCAACACCACCAACGCCACCAACCGGAACAACACAACACGAGCAACACGAACAACGCCAACCACACCAATAGCACCAGCAACACCAACAACACCAACAACACGAACAGCACGAAGAATAACACAACGCCACAAACAACAACATCAACAACACCTACAATGCAACAAGACGAACAACAACACGAACACCAACGCGAACAACATTACCAACAGCAAAAGAAACAACAACAGGAACAACAACAATAAAAACAACAGTAACAACAACATGAACAACGCGAACAGCACGCACAACACGAACCACGAACCACGAACAACACAAACAACACAAACAACACAAACAACACGAAAAACAACACAAGCAGACCCAACCCCAACCCCAACCCCCACCCGCACCCCCCCACCACCATCCCCACCCACCACCACCCCACCACCACCAGCACCAGCAGCAGTCGCGGCGGCGGCGGCCGCAGCAGCAGCAGCAGCACCACCACAACAACAACAACAACAACAACAACAACAACAACAACAACAACAACAACAACAACAACACCAGCAACAACAACAACAACAACAACAACAACAACAACAACAACAACAACAACAACAACACCAGCAACAACAACAACAACAACAACAACAACAACAACAACAAGAACAAGAACAAGAACGGCAACAGCAACAGCAACAACAACAACAACAATAACAACAACCACAACCACAACCACAACCAGAACAAGAACAAGAACAAGAACAAGAACAAGAACAAGAACAAGAACAAGAACAAGAACAAGAACACCACCACCACCACCACCACCACCACCACCACCACCAACAACAACAACAACAACAACAACAACAACAACAACAACAACAACAACTTTGTGTAAGAACATTTCGGTGTAAAGATGTTTGTGTGTAAAAGGGTCTGNAACAACAACAACAACAACAACGACAACGACAACGACAACGACAACGACAACGACAACAACAACAACAACAACAACAACAACAACAACAACAACAACAACAACCACGACCACGACAACGACAACGACAACAACGACGACAACGACGACAACGACGACAACGACGACAGTGACGACAACGACGACGACAACGACAACGACAACAACAACAACAACAACAACAACCACAACAACAACAACAACAACAACCACAACGACAACGACAATGACAACGGCAACGACAACAACACCGACAACAACAACAACAACAACAACAACAACAACAACAACAACAACACCAACGACAACAACAACACCAACAACACCAACAACACCAACAACACCGACAACGACGACAACGACGACAGTGACGACAACGACGACGACAACGACAACAACAACAAAAACAACACCAACAACACCAACAACACCAACAACACCAACAACAAAAACAACACCAACAACACACCAACAACACCAACAACACCAACAACAAAAACAACACCAACAACACACCAACAACACCAACAACACCAACAACACCAAAAACACCAAAAGCACCAAAAACACAACCACCACCACCACCAACAACAACAACAGCAACAACAGCTCCCACTCACTAACCAACCAACCAACCTACCATCCAACCACCCAGCTAAACAGAAAACACGGTTACGGCGGCATTAGTGATGCGTGGTATTTTGCATAGCGGCATCGGCAGGATTGAACAATGGTTGAAGAAAACGTTGGGCGGTTCTTGAACTTCTCACTTCTCAGCGAGACGGACGAATTCTTGAACCTGTCAGTAGCTGCCATGATTTCCACGAGGTGCAACAGCAATCTGCTAGCAAATGCAATTCTTTTGTCAGTAAGAACCTCTGCCATCTTGCTCCACAGATCGTGGCCGTAATTCTGGTGCCATTGCCAGCTAAACATACGAAACCAAAGCAACTACCGTAAGAACCCCTCAGTGTGGACACACTGCTTGGGGAAAAACATGATGCCAAAAAGAAATAAAATGTCACAGATGCTTTTGCACACAAACGCTTCTACACACAGACCCTTTTACAGACAGACCCTTTTACACACAGACGCTTTTACACACAGACGCTCTTACACACAGAGGCTTTTACGCACAAATGCTTTTGCACACACACACACACACTTTTACACGCAAACGCTTTTACACACAAACGCCTTTAAACACAGACTCTTTTACACACAGACGCTTTTACACACAGACGCTTTTACGCACAGACCCTTTTACACACAGACGCTTTTACACACAGAGGCTTTTACACACAAACCCTTTTACACACAGACCCTTTTACGCACAAACGCTTTTACACACAGACCCTTTTACACACAAACATCTTTACACAGAGACACTTTTGCAAAGAGACCCTTTTACACACAGACCCTTTTACACACAGACGCTTTTACACACAGCCGCTTTTACACACAGCCGCTTTTACACACAAAGACCTTAACACACAAACACTTTAACCCGCAAACGCTTTTACACACAAAGACCTTTACACACAGGCACTTTTACACACAGACGCTTTTACACACAGACGCTTTTACACACAGACGCTTTTACACACAGACGCTTTTATACACAGACCCTTTTACGGACAAAGGCTTTTACACACAAACATCTTTACATACACGCAGACGTTTTTACACACAGACCCTTTTACACACACACACACGCTTTTACACACAGACGTTTTAACACACAAACACTTTTACACACAGACCTTTTTACACACAAACATCTTTACACAGAAACACTTTTATACACAGACGCTTTTACACACAGACCCTTGTACACACAAACGCTTTTACACACAGGCCCTTTCACACACAAACACCTTTACACAGACACCCTTTTACACAGAGATCTTTTTACACACATACACCTTTACACAGAGACGCTTTTACACACAGACGCTTTTATACACACAGGCCCTTTTACGCACAGACCGTTTTACACAAACGCTTTTACACACAGACAATTTTACATACAGACCCTTTTACACACAAAATCTTCTACACACACCTGCTTCTACACACAACCGCTTTTACACACAGATCCTTCTATACACAAACCCTTTTACACGCAGACGCTCTTACACACAATCGCTTGTACACACAGACCCTGTTACACACAAAGACTTTTACACACAGACCCTTTTACATGACGCTTTTGCAGACAATCACTTGTACACACAGACCCTGTTACACACAAAGATTTCACACACAGACGCTTTTACACACAGACGCTTTTACACACAGACGCTTTTATACACAGACCCTTTTACGGACAAAGGCTTTTACACACAAACATCTTTACAGCTTTTACATACAGAGGCTTTTACACACACAGACGCTTTTACACGCAGACGTTTTTACACACAGACCCTTTTACACACAGACGCTTTTACACACAGACGCTTTTACACACAAACGCTTTTACACAGACCCTTTTATACACAGACCCTTTTATACACAGACCCTTGTACACACAAACACTTTTACACACAGGCCCTTTCACACACAAACACCTTTACACAGAGACCCTTTTACACAGAGATCTTTCTACACACATAGACCCTTTCACACAGAAACACTTTTACACACAGCCGCATTTACACACAAGCACCTTTACACAAAGACACTTTTACGCACAAACCCTGTTACACACAAACGCTTTTAAACACGGTTGCCGCGGCACACGTGAGACCGCAATTTTACCTCAGTTTTGGGGATCGAACCTCATTTCGTGCGAAAGGGTTGCTCCAGCACAAGCGAATTTTACCTCAGTTTTTGACGATCGAACCTCATTTCGTGCGAAAAAGTTGCTCCAGCACAAGTGAACTCGCAATTTTACTTCAGTTTTTGAGGATCGAACCTCATTTCGTGCGAAAAGGTTGCCGCGGCACAGGTGAAATCGCAATTTTACGTCAGTTTTTGAGGATCGAACCTCATTTCGTGCGAAAGGGTTGCCGCGGCACAATTGAAATCGCAATTTTACCGAAGTTTTTGACGATCGAACCTCATTTCGCGCGAAAAAGTTGACGTTTCGTGACGGCTCGTGGGCACTGCCCGCGGCCTAAAGAGAGAAAGAAAAAGAAGGAGAGAGAGAAAGGGAAGAGAGAGAGAGAGAGAGAGGAGAGACAGAGAGAGAGAGAGTGAGAGAGAGAGAGAGAGGGAGAGAGAGAGAGAGAGAGACAGAGAGAGGGAGAGAGAGAGCGAGAGAGAAAGAGAATGCGAAGATGTGAAGATGTGAGGATCTGAAGATGTGAAGATGTGAGGATGTGAAGATGTGAAGATGTGAAGATGTGAGGATGTGAGGATGTGAAGATGTGAAGATGTGAGGATGCGAAGATGTGAGGATGTGAAGATGTGAAGATGTGAGGATGTGAAGATGTGAGGATGTGAAAGTGTGCAGATGTGAAAATGTGAAGATGTGAAGATGTAAATATGTGAAGATGTATGACAGACCGAACTTTTAGAAGAACCCTTTGCTCAGACGCTCTCTCTTCAAAAGAAGAACAAGGAGAACAAGGAGAACAAGGAGAGCAAGGAGAACAAGGAAAACAAGGAGAACAAGGAGAACAAGGAGAGCAACAAGAACAACAAGAACAATGACAAAAACAGCTCTGCGCCAGCGGTTTGTGGGAGCAGGAAGCATACCACTATAGATGACCTTCTGGAACAGGCAACCCTTATGGCATCGCCGGGGTCCAAAGCGCTACAATATCAAATTCAATCCCTCCAGGCCGCCAAAAGACAGAGGTTGAACGATCTTGGCGCAACAAACCCGTAAGATTACGTAAGATTTACTAGGAGAATTTGTACCCTGCAGCGCGGACTAAAATAATTTGCTGAAAGCCAAGCCTCTTGGTAGGATTTGAGCTGGACATTGCTGGAGCACGCGCAGCCTAAAAGTTCACGCTTCTTGCAGATCCATGCGCGTGTGAATTTGCCGTTTCATTTCGTGTCTTTTCCGCCCTATCATGTACGAATCCACAAAGACACAGCGCGCAAAATCAAAACCATCCACTGTCTTGCCTGCGATGCGATGGTTGAAACAGCTTCAGCTGCAGGTTTTGTCCGCGCGCGTACCTTCTGAGCAGGTGGTCAAGCAGAATGATTTACAACTTTCACCGTCCAATCAAGCAGGAGCAGGAGATCTACTGACGAGGACGGCTTGACTGATCCCGCATGGTGGATATGGACGGCATAGCAAAAATCATGCCCCAAAAACACGGTGGCACCAGTTTTTTTCCCTTTGACGGCCTCTGCCAAAGCAATGTTGTCAGCGCAAAGCTTGCTAAGGCTCATGAATGGATGCGACCTAAGAAATCTGCAGTGAAACCAGCAAGATCAACGAACTCTTAATTGAAGTGCGGCTGACAAAAGCCAGCGCATTGACACTTGGGATCTCCAAGTTTGTCCTAGCTTGTCCTGCTTTTGCGTTGGCAAATCTCATTCCTTCTGATTGTCAACTTGAGAGCTCAACGTCGCCCCAATGACCTCGCCACTCAAATGGCCGTCTTGCATGCTGGACGCTTCCTTCTTTCTCTGTCTCTCTGTCTCTCTGTCTCTCCATATCTCTCTCTCTCTCTCTCTCGCTTTCTCCCGCTCTCTCTCTCTCTCTCGGTCTCTATCTCTGTCTGTCTCCGTCTCTGTCTCTGTCTCTGTCTCCTCTGTCTCTGTCTCTATCTGTGTCTCTCTCTCTCTCTCTCCCTCTCTCTTTCCCTACCCCGCTAAGAAAATGGTTTCGGCATGTTTTGGCAATGATGCCTGTGCGGCACTGTGTGGCCTGGTGCGATCAATCCCATGCGCCTGTGCAAGATCCGGTTGCTTGTGTTCGCTGCCCAGTTTTGAGAGCTGGCCTGAGAAGTCGAGCATGCAGAATAGATCACTGAGATTCAGCTGTAGGAGCGACCTCCGGTACCCATCATCATTGGATCTTTCAATATCTTTCAATAATCATCCTCTGGTCATTGTCATCCTCTTTGAGTTTCAATGTTTTCAATTTTTTATCAGCTCTCAATACCGGCCTTCCAAACAGGACAGAAAATCAGCAGTTGCCTGCACGGACACTTTGTCTAGTGATAGTGCACCGTGGCATCGTGGCATTGTGTCTTTGGTGCAAGAAAGAAGGATTCAGCCCTGGCACAACGCCTCCGCGTGGCGAGGTGGTGTTGGACCGTCTGACTGTGCAATCTGGCTGACGCCTCAAAGCGTGGCAACGACTACACAAAATGAACACAAAATGAACTGAATCAAACATGAGCATAATTACCACCTTTACCTATCTTTCTACACACGCACATGCATTATCAAAGGAAGTGGGGAAGCAATCTTCCGAGTTATGAATGAAATCAATCGGTGCGTTAGGGAGGTGGTGGCTTAAGGAAGTGGAGACTTATGTGGTGACTTGGGGAAGCGGCGCTCTAGGAACATGGTGACTTAGGGATGTGGTGACTTAGGGAAGCGGTGGCTTAGGGAAGTGGAGCCTTAGGGAAGGGGGTAACTTAAGGAAGGGGCGGATTAGGGAAGCGGCGACTTAGGGAAGAGGTCACTTGGAGACGTGATGACTTCGAGAAGTGGTGACTCAGGGAAGCGGTGACAAAGCGAAGCGGTGACAAAGGGGAGGGGTGATTGAGGGAAGGGGTGACTTGAGGAAGCGGAGACTTACAGAGTTTGTGAGGTAGGGACGAGGTGACTTAGAGACACGACGACTTAGAGAAGTAATGATTCAGGGAAGCGGTGACTTGGGGAAGTGATGGGACTTGGAGAAGTGACATAAGGAAGAGAAGTGGATTCTTAGGGAAGTGGTGGCTTAGGGAAGTGGTGGCTTAGGGAAGTGGTGACTTAGGGAAGTGATGAGTTGGGGAAGCGAATCGCATTGGAATGGCTGCGTGATTGTTGCGTGGGCCTTGCGTTGGGGAGGAAGCCGAAGCACGAAACATTGTGGCTTCAGGCGGCGATGAAGGGTACCTCGTCCGCGCGACGTTGTGAGTGCGGTCGGTTTGACGTGTGGCTGATTCCTCTATGGTGTTCTGCAATGCGTGGTTGTTTGCGTGTGCGTAATTCTATTCGCTTGTTGACTTGTTGAATCTTTGGTTGCAGATCGCGTTGGACTGGCTGCGTAATTGTTGCATGATTTGCATGGGACTTGTAGCTGGGGAAGAAGCGAAGCACGAAACATCGTGTTTTTTCGGGTAAAGCGGCTTCAGCCGGCAATGAAGGGTACCTCGTCTGCGCGACGGTTGCGGCTGTGGTGGGTTTGACGTGTGATTGGTTCTTCTCTGGTGTTCTGCAATGCCTGGTTGCTCGTGTGTGTGTGTGTGTGCGTAGTTCTATGCACTAGTTGAATCTTTGGCTGCAGGTCGCATTGGAATGGCTGCATGATTGCTGCCATGTTGTGTTGCCATCTGCGTAGATACATTTGGGCTTGCCGCGTAATGTGCAAAACACATTGTAATGGCTGCATCAACGTGCTTTGGTGCTGTGGCTCCTTGCCTAAACCTAGGTATCGTAAATGGTACCGGAGTGGCTGCATCAAGGTTGCAATGGTGATTTGTCAGCAGATTTTCTCAATTTTGGTGACCATCATTTTCCTAGTAAAATTCCTGTGGAAAATAATTCGAAATCGCTTTTTTTCGCTTTGGCGCCGAGATCCGGTTTGGGAGCTGCAATTTCTGCTGCCATTGCGCGTGTTTCTATTGTGTTTTGCAACGTGCGGTTGCAAATCGCATTGTAATGGCTGCGTCAAGGTTCCTTGGTGCTGCGGCTGCGTGCCTAGTCCTATGGTCTTTTGCAGTTGGGCATCGTAAATCGCATTGCAATGGCTGCATCAAGGTTGCGATGGTGTTTTGTTAGCAGGTTTTATCAACTTTGGCGATCATCATTTTCCTCTTGAAATTTCTTTTGCAAGTTATTGCTTCAGAATAATCTTTTTCGGCGTTGGTGCCGAGATCTGGTTTTGGAGCTGCAATTTCTGGTGCCACTTCGCGTAAATGCATCTGTGTGTAGAAGCTCCTGTGTAAAAGCTTGCTGTGTGAAAAAAGCTTGCTGTGTGTGAAAGCTTTCTGTGTGCAAAAGCTTCTCTATGCAAAAGCTTCTCTGTGTACAAGCTTCTCTGTGTAAAAGCTTCTCTGTGTAAAAGCTTCTCTGTGTGCAAAAGCCTCTCCGTAAGTGCCTGTGTAAGAAGATTCTGTGTGTAAAGGCTTGGTGTGTGTGCAAGCTGGTCTGTGTAAAAGCTCTGCGTGTAAAAGCTTGTTGTGTGTAAAAGCTTTGTGTGTGTAAGAATATTCTGTGTGTAAAAGCTTGCTGTGTGTAAAAGCTTGCTGTCTGTAAAAGCTTGCAACGTGTAGAAACTTGTAACTTGTCACTGGGTATATAAAAGCTTCTCATTCATTCGTTTTTTTTTCATTCGTCACGCTGCTCGGGTTCGAGCTGAGCGTTGCCCAGCTTAGTTGGCTTACGCCCATGTCAAAAAGGGAAAAAGTTGAGCCTAAGGCTCTGTGAAGGTCATCGCAGAGACTAATTTAGGCTTTCGACGCAGACATTTAAATGCCTGAGGTCGACAAAAGACTTCAAAAGTAGCTTGCCAGCGCCAATACCCGGCCATAAGCTCCAACGCCGAATCAAAAGTCAATGGGTTTAATAACCCTATTCGGTGACATATTCGATGAGGGATTCGAGCTGTTGCAGCAGTTTATGTGTTCCTACGTGTGTGGAAAGGGGGCAACCTTTGTTGTGCGACAGTCGCCAGGTTCAACATGTGTTGCTGATTAGCCATGTCCATCACAGCATGTGGATCAATAAGCGCATATGCATCTTGACAAGTTTCTATCTGCCAGTGAGCCCGTGGTTTACCGACACGTCTGGTGTGTTCTATCCTAGGGAGGAAAGTTCCTGTTTCAAAGAGGACTTCTCTCATGGGATCTTGTGGGTCTGAGCGAAAAACGTGTCCAAGTAAACGGATTTTATTCTGCTTCCATCTGGTTGATAAATGAATATGTTTATGTTTGTATCCAAAGCGCTGAGTCAGTGTGTCGATTACACGTTGATTAGTCCATTCTCTGTCAATGTATGTGTTTGGTACCCTTAGAATTCGTCTTAGCATCTTCATCTGAAAAGCATCCAACGTATTTTGTTCCGATCTTGTAAGTTGAATTGTTTCCAACCCAAAAAGGAGCTTAGTGCTTAGAGCCGCTTCAAATACCCGTAATCTCCATTTTACTGTTGTACGAGCTTGTGACCAGAAAGGTTGTAGTTGAAAAGCCGTAGCATTGACTGCACCGCGTCGCTGCATTATTTCCTTGTGATTGTCAACTGAATCTGTCAAGGTGGCTCCGAGATAGGTTGCATGAGATTTTCTTGGGACTGCAGTTCCATCCAGAAACTTGATCGATGATTGGTGACGGTTTATAGTTAAGTTAACACATTTACCCATGTTCAATTTCATATTGTATTTCCCGGATTCCTGTTGGACAGCATGCAAGAGTTTATTGATGGTGTGTGTATGGGTGCCGAAAAGTAAGGTATCANCATGTTCAATTTCATATTGTATTTCCCGGATTCCTGTTGGACAGCATGCAAGAGTTTATTGATGGTGTGTGTATGGGTGCCGAAAAGTAAGGTATCATCGGCATAAAGCACCTCAGCGAATCTGATGCCCTTAATTGGTTCTTTTTGTTTCGGAGTGTTTAACGTGGCCCGAATGTCTTGAAAGATGGCAGTCATTATGATACTGAACAGGTAAGGTGATAGAGGACAACCCTGTCGAATCCCTGAATCTTGTGTTCGAAAACTTGAAAAATGCTCTCCCTTAATTACTCTAAATTTGGCTTCTTGNTAGAGGACAACCCTGTCGAATCCCTGAATCTTGTGTTCGAAAACTTGAAAAATGCTCTCCCTTAATTACTCTAAATTTGGCTTCTTGATAAATATTTTGGACGACTTGAATGATATTCTGTGGAACAGAGAGCCGCTGTAGAACTTGTATGAGTTTTTGTTGATTTATCTTGTCGAAGGCTTTCTCCCAATCCAATAGAACCAAAGATATATTCGTTCCTTGCCGTTCGGCTAGATCCATTAATCTACGTGTTAGGAATAGAGCCTGTGATGTTGATTTCCGTGGCCTGAATCCGTATTGTGTTTTATGTATCCAAGGTTCTAATACTACAACAAGTCTCCGTTTGATCATAGCAGCCAGCAATTTGTACAAGGTCTGCAGCAGAGCAATCAGTCTGTAATTCTCAAGTTTCGAAGGGTCTCCTTTCTTGAAAATGGAAGCAATATTCGCAAGATTGAGGGAGTCAAAATATTTATTGTTCATAAGTATCTCATTATAGGATTGCAAGAGGATTGCCCGGTTTGAACTGTCTAGGTGTTTAATAAGTTCGGCTTGCACTCGGTCTGGTCCTGGTGCCTTATTTGTCTTGGTCGCCGAAATGGCTTCGTCAAGTTCCTGGGCCTCAAACTGTGATGCCTTGATTGTTTGTCCCGTGTTGGAAAGAGGTGGGGGATCAGGTTCGTCAATGGGGTCCGGTTGTTTNCCTGGGCCTCAAACTGTGATGCCTTGATTGTTTGTCCCGTGTTGGAAAGAGGTGGGGGATCAGGTTCGTCAATGGGGTCCGGTTGTTTCCATTGTACTGCGGCTAAATATTCGGCTGCCTTTTCGGGAAACATTGCCTCAGAAACAAAGTGGCCTTTGCTGTCTCTAAATTTGGTGTGTAAAGGCGCAAATTTCTTCTTCAAGTGCTTGATTCCCTTCCATCTGTATCCATGTGCATCAATTTATTCAAGCTGCGCTTGTATGTACTGCCTTTTGTCTTTACGGATTTGTTTCCGGAGTTTTGATTCGGTCTCCCTAGCCTCTTGTAGGAGACCTTGTTCATTCTGCCGCTGTTTGGTACAGAGTAGCTCCCATGCCGTAGCAGGGATGTATGGCTTTCTTTGTTTCGATGGGATTGGTGTAAAACAAGCCAAGGCAGAATCTATGAGTATAGTTGCCCACTCGGCGAAAGGATCCTGGGATAGTGGAAAGTTTTGGGAATGTACTTGTCCAGAAACCAAATTGTTAAACTCTTGAATTTGTAAAGCTGTTGGTTGTCGGAACTTTGGATGTGAACATGCATGTGTCTTTTTCCGTCTGGCCAGCTTCANCAGAAACCAAATTGTTAAACTCTTGAATTTGTAAAGCTGTTGGTTGTCGGAACTTTGGATGTGAACATGCATGTGTCTTTTTCCGTCTGGCCAGCTTCACATTGGCTTCGACAACAAGAAGTTTATGATCCGTACTGATTGCGTGATGGTTATTTGTTTCAACATTTTGGATACAATTCTTCCATCGTTGATTTATAAGAACATAGTCTAGCTGTGCACATCGGTCAGTCGTGTATGGTCCTTGGAAATTTGGGGCCGCGACGTTTCTGTAGGTGACTAGCTTAGACAAACTCTTCTGATACCAAGTATTGGACACGACGAATGAAACCATTTTCTTGACAGAAAGTTGTGAACCTACTGCGGTTATCTTGTTGTTTTTCGCTCAGCTGATCAATACAGCTCGTGTCGTCCCTGAAAATATGCATCCCAATTATATCGTGCTCGTGCGGAAGTCTTTCCAGAAGCCTCGCATTGAAATCGCCTAGAACTATGTTAATTTCATGTTTTGGTAATGTGCTCACGGCAGTTTGGATGTCCCGGTAGAAAATGTCTTTGTCCTCAGTACTCCTTCCTGCGTGTGGTGCGTACACAGCTACGATGTTAGTCTTGACTGGACATGTATTGAAACTGGCGACCAGGAGGCGTCCGTTGATTTGCTTAATGTTGTGTTTACATTGGCGCATTTTTGGACTATAGACAATTGCGACCCCATGCTTTTCTGCATCGAGGTTGTATAACTCCAGGGGCGTCATTGTTTTGNATGTTGTGTTTACATTGGCGCATTTTTGGACTATAGACAATTGCGACCCCATGCTTTTCTGCATCGAGGTTGTATAACTCCAGGGGCGTCATTGTTTTGGCGGTACTGGTAGCACCAAACAAACCCAGGTGTCTAGCAGCATGTTGCTCAAGGCCCCCGCATCATGGGAGGTCCGGATGCGATGGCCGATGCGAAGGGCTCCCTTCTCAATTGCGGCCACACCAGCCTGCGCAGCAGGAGCAGACCCACATTTGGGGAGGGAAACTCCAGAATTTTGGACCAAAAAAATGGGTCGGGCCCAATTTTTTGACCGCGAAACTTGTGTTTTTTGGGGGATACCCCCATGGTTTGAGAGAAAGCCACATAGTTTGTGAGGCAAGGACACCACCTGAACAGTATCATGTAGAAACTAAAGCCACTGAAGTCCAATGGCCATGGAAAAGCCCAATCCGTGCGCATTCTAAGAATTTTTCAGAAACCTGGATGGTGAAAACAGAATATTCATAGAATTAATCAAAGATAAAGCAAGGAATTTGTTGAATCCGCCGGCCTGCCGGCGTGTCTGATTGGAAGGTGTTGTTCCTGTTCTGTTCTTGGCTTGTGCTTGTTCCTTTGTTCTCCTGCTGCAACTTTTTGCNATGTTGTGTTTACATTGGCGCATTTTTGGACTATAGACAATTGCGACCCCATGCTTTTCTGCATCGAGGTTGTATAACTCCAGGGGCGTCATTGTTTTGATCTCTAATTCGTTTTGCGTCCGTCTTGTCTTTTCTGCTTCGATCCGATCCTCGTACCCTACACTGGTGGAAAAATAAAAAGTAAAACCCTCACGGTTTTCCATTGAATCTGTGTTGATCCGCGTCTCCTGCAGGGCCAGAATGTCAATTTTGTTTTGTTTCATCAAATGTATCACCTTTTGGCGGCCAGATACATGATTCAGGCCACCATCCAAGTTGAGAGTAGCTATTTTTACGTTTCGGAACGGTACTTTTGTATTGTCAGCCTCTGTTTTTCCATGTTGGGTAGGGGCAAGAAAACATTCTGATTGTGTTTCGTTGTCGCTAGGGCATTCTTGAGCTACTGTGTAAGTATCATGATAGGTAGCCTGTCTATCATGACACTTCCTCAGCTGTCTATAAAACCTTCTTCTGTCGGCACGTTTTGCCTTTCGGTTTGCTTTTCTAGCAGTCAAAGCTGCTGCTGATCTTTTGTGCTTGGTTTTTGTTTGGTTCGTCATACTTTTTAATGTTGTTCTTAGTGATAGAGCTGGGAGCTGAGACTTCGGGTCTGGCACCGTTTCGTTCCCACTGCACAAGAGGCTGCGGGGCTCCCGCCATTCCAAATGGGGGAAGGTGCTAGCAGTGTGAGAGGAATTAAGCATCCTTCTATCTTTAGCATATAAACCTTTATTCTTGTATGTATTTTTGGTTGTTCCAATCTTTTTCATCGTGAAGTGGGCAGATTTACCAAACACGGGATGCTGCGAGATTTTCGTTGACATATTCGGTGACGTATTCGCTGACATCAGCTTTTTCTTCGGTGACATATTCGTTGACGAATTCGTTGAATTCAATCCTTTATTCGATGAAATATTCGGTGACGAGTTCGAAGAGCTTGGCTGCTCCCTTGCTGCATAGCTGGTCGGTATGTTGCTACTGTAGCATGGACTAGGCTTTGCAGATAAGGAAGTTGAGCGTGGACGCACTTTCGACCAGAATGTATTCTTTGCAGGGGGCGGGCCCCAATTCCTCTGAAACAGTTCTTGCGAAAAAGGACCCCACAAGTATCTAATTTTCTTTTTAGCCTTATTCATGGTCTTGGTCCTGACAGGTCCCCAACTTAGGTGTTGCATGGGATGCTCCTTCCTTTGGTGATTTTCCCTAGTTGTATCTTGCCGGCGGCGCTGGCAGCTAGAAGAGTGAAACGGTTGACCTATTTCTAGTCACGACCAACGGTTTAGGAGCCTGTACAGGTGCTCGTTGTACATCTTCACGAATTCTGTGGACTCAATTGCTTTCATCTCGATATATACGGAATGGGAGCTCGGACTTGGTGGCCTTCTCCATTGCCAAGCTGTGTGGGTTTCGATTGCCTTTGCCGGATCCTTTTTGCAGCCCCAGCAATTCCATGAAAGATCCCTCAGGATCAAGGACTTCAGCTCTGGTCTTGCTGTCAATGGTTGTCACCGTTTTGCCCTTGCCTTTTCCCCATCCCTTTTTGGCCAGATATGCACGCTCGTGTTTGCGAAAAGCCTCATGGAAAATTCCCATCTCCAGTAACTCTTCATTGACGAAGATCCGGCAACGCCCATGTAGATGATCAATGGCACACCAAACAATGTACTGCGCAACGTCTCCCTGATCCGTCGGCACATTTTTCCACGTGGGGTCTGGTCTGATCTCCGAAATGACTGTCATGGCGAGTTTGAGTGGCACACTTTGCAATTTGTCAAACGTGGAAATGAGAGGCTCAAACACCAATCGGCCGTTGATGCCTGTCTTGTTGGCGCGGTCATTGTTCAAACCACCGATGTCAGTTTGCAAACTTGTGTGAATCCCTTCGTTCACTTTTCCACTGTAGTGCTTCTTCATGTGGTCTAGGATTTGGATTTTTGTTCTTGCATCTCCAACGTCCACCACACAGAAAGGGGACAAATTCCTTCCAATGTAGTTGCTAAAAGTAAAAGTGCTCTGTTTCGTAGCACTGATTCCGGCTTCAGTGGCGTAGTGCTCTACAACAAGCTTTCGATGTTGCTCCATGAGCTCAAAGTCCCTGTGACCACGTAGTTCATACTTCCACCAGTTCTTGATGGATAGTTTTGTCGCAGCATCTTGCCGTTGCCTATCGGCAGTCTGCCAAAGTAGCCAGCGAGTTTGTGCTTGCTGCTGAGAGAAATCGTCAGATAAGTCTTTCAAGTCTTTCAGCACGTCACCTATGGAGGTGGTTGATGTTGGAGTTCCCGTGGGCCCCAAATCTGGCTGTCTCATCGGTTCCCTTTCTTCACTTTTTGGTCTTTTGCTATCTCTGTATGGTGAGGGTGAATAGAGGCTTTGCCTCTTCCCTTCTGGTTCCAGTTCCATGGCTTATCTGAACATCTTAGCTCCTAACTCACCTGCTTGACCCCATGGCTGCTCAACATACGCATTCAAGAAAAGGGTGAATTCAAGATTCGTGACACATGTAAACCACGTATTTGGCAAATCAATGCTGAGGTCCCAGATTGGTAACACTCTACCAGGCGCGGGAGCTGGAAGATTTCCAACATAAATATCTTGACCAAGATAAACTCCATGATCCAAAGAGAACTCATCTGAGATGAAAGGAAGCCCTCCAACGAAGACCTCCTCACCGCCCTCAAGGCGTGAAGTTCCAATGGATCGACTCAGTGGCCCAACATTTATGTTCGTGAACCAATGCTGTTCACGTATCTGTGCGTACTCCGCCACAACTGCAGCACTATGTCCAATCACTTGTGGGTTGTTGACACCTCTGGTTACGCTATGCGGAAAGAGGGAGTATGAAAGCTCGTTCAAGTGATTGGTCAAGTCCATGATACCGCAGACAAGTGGCAACACCTGAATTCGATCACTTCGAGTGGTCTCAAGTGCCCCGCTGAGACGTTCAAAGTAGATACCCATAGTCCTGGAATTGTTGCTCATGAGGATCAACTTCCCAGGATCAGGGGTAGCAGCAGCACCATATTTGGGGTCATCAAAGAGCCCAACATCTTCACGGCCAGAAATCAAAGAACTGGGGCGCTTCTGGCGCTTGGGATCAGGTGGCTGCTTCGGATCTGCTTTCGGTGTCGGCACAGGTTTAGGCGCGGCAGGTGGTTCATCTCCTGGTGGTGGCTCTCCACTGGCAGGTGGTTGACCAGGTGGCCTAACAGGAGGGGCAGGTGGTGGTTTGCCCTTCTTGCCTTTACCTTTGTTCCAGGTGAAAGGCTTTCCCTTGCCGCCGCCATTGCCCTTCGGACGCTGTTGCCAGCCCATCTTGAAATGGTAAATGGCTATACAGCGCCAAATTTAAGCTGCACATGCTTAACAAACAAATGAATGCAAGAGGCATGCAAAGCAGCTGAGCAAGGCGCATTAACTGAGGACGTCGTAGTAGAAGCGACCTCTTTTTGATAAAAGCTTCTGTGTAAGCGTATTTGGCGCGTAAAAGCTTGCTGTGTAAAAGTATCTGTGTAAATTTGCCTCTGTGCAAAAGTGTCTCTGTGTCAAGCATCCTTTTCCTAAAGCCCACGGTGTGGAATTTCTTTTCCGTGCAGAAGCTTCTCTGCGCAAGCTTTGTGGTACAAGGTAGTACTAGGAAGTACTTTGCATGCGAGCTCTGTAGTGCAAAATAATACTGGGAAGTGCTTTGCGCAAATTTTGTTATACAAAGTATATAGTACTAGGAAGTACTTTGGGTACGAGCTCTGTAGTGCAAAGAAATACTGGGAAATACTTTGCGCAAGCTTTGTAGTACAAAGTAGTACTGGGAAGTGCTTTGTGCAAGCTTTGTAGTACAAAGTAGTGCTAGGAAGTACTTTGGGTGCGAGCTCTGTAGTACGGAGTAATACTTGGAAGTACTGTGGGTGCGAGCTCTGTAGTACAAAGTAGACAAAGTAGTGCTGGGAAGTGCTTTGTGCAAGTTTTGTAATACAAAGTAGTACTGGGAAGCACTTTGCGCAAGCATTGTGGTGCAATGTAGTGCTAGGAGGTACTTTGTGCAAGCTTAGATGGCGTATGAGAAGAGATGAGATGAGATGAGATGAGAAGAGACAAGCTGGGATTAAGGTGAGAAGAGCTCAGATGAGATGAGATGAAGTCTGGAGTGTGGAGTGTGAAGTGTGAAGTGTGCAGTGTGAAGTGTGAAGTGTGGAGTGTGAAGAGTGCAGTGTGAAGTGCGAAGTGTGGAGAGTGCAGAGCGCAGTGTGAAGTGTAGAGTTTGAGGTGTGAAGTGTGGAGTGTGAAGAGGGCAGTGTGGAGTGTGAACTGTGGAGTGTGAAGAGCGCAGTGTGAAGTGTGAAGTGTGGAGTGAGAAGAGCGCAGTGTGAAGTGTGAAGTGTGGAGTGTGAAGAGTGCAGTGCGAAGTGTGAAGTGTGGAGTGTGAAGCGTGAACTGTGGAGTGTGAAGAGTGCAGTGTGAAGAGTGCAGTGTGAAGTGTGGAGTGTGAAGAGTGCAGTGTGAAGTGTGAAGTGCGGAGTGTGAAGTGTGAAGTGTGGAGTGTGAAGAGTGCAGTGTGAAGAGTGCAGTGTGAAGTGTGAAGTGTGGAGTGTGAAGAGTGCAGTGTGAAGAGTGCAGTGTGAAGTGTGAAGTGTGGAGTGTGAAGAGTGCAGTGTGAAGAACTGTGAAATGTGGAGTTTCAAGTGTGACATTTGGAGCAACGCCACTTTTGTAAAAAGCACGCGCGCACGGGCCTGGCTGGCGCACGGCGCATGCAAGTTCTACAGATGAAAAAGGTCTGATACTATAAGCCTAAGGCAACTTCCGCCCCGCCTCGCGCAGGTTCCACTGGTATAATTTAAGCTCTTCCATGGGACGTGTGAAAGCCAGGCCTCGACATCTTGAGTTCTGAGGAATGCTGACCTCAGTGTTTGACCCCGGATAGCGTTGCACTATTAATTAATTTGATGCGTCTCCCAAGCGTCCAGGTTTTTGCGACGCATCTGTGGAATTTGGGCAACAGGCTGGCAGCAGGGCGTTCGCTACAGTTCCACAGTATGGACCTTTGCTGATCTTGGCTGACGGAAATGGTTGCGAATTGGTTGCAAAATGTTTTTTGAAGATCTTTTTTAAAGTGCGACGAGACCTTTCGGTTTCAGGCTGCAGTTCTGTCACGCAACAGAACTCAGAGCTGGACAGGAAAGTCGACCGCCTTGGCACAAGCAATTGCTTGCCCAATTCTCGTCGCCCAGAACGAATATCGTATCATAGTCTGAGTATAGTTGTGATGTGTTGTGATAGTAGGTAATGCAAGGGGAAGCGCCTAGCACACACTTTGGTTTGTTGATTCTTGTCAGGATCGACCCATCACATTTTTCGTTAACGCAGGTGCAGCATTCATGGCATGTAGTCTATGCGGATAAGACTGAAGCTACAGACCGAGGCAAGGCTGATGATGCTGATGCTGCGGCCGATGCTGATGATGGTTATATACTGTTCTTCTCATTGGCGTGATGATAATCATGTTAAAAGACTGATTGGGACGATGAACAGGAGCACGAGGGACGAGTGTGCAGGATGAGGACAAGGATGTGGCTGGGGATAATGAACATCATGAAGAAGAAGAAGAAGCAGAAGAAGAAGAAGAAGAAGAAGAAGAAGAAGAAGAGGAAGAAGAAGAAGAAGAAGGTGATGATGATGATGATGATGATGATGATGATGATGAAATTGATAACGATGGCATTCAGGGCTTTGATGCATCCAAAGTAAGGCCCCCAAAATGGAAGCCAAGCAGGGCAACAAAACCGAATTTTGCATTCAACAACCTCTTTTGGTAGCAGGAAGGCAAATGAACAGACCCGGAGTTGAAACTGCGACCACTTGACCACCTGCCAAGTGGAGAATATCTTCATACTCGAAAAAAATCATCCTGTGCACTCCCTTGCCCCAAAAAGGAAACTTTAGGGAGCTGATGAGTGCTGAGTGCTGATGCTACCTTTCGTGGTATTGCGAATTCAAGTGCGCTACAAGTCTACCAGTCACTATGCTGCAGAGTGGTGAGCACGTTGGCCGTCTTGAATCGTCTTAAATAGTCTTGAGACTGTGGCCGTTGGCATTGAGAGCCGATGTTCGAAAACGCTTCCAGCAGGAGAAGTGCCTTGATTTCTGCCGTTTTCGCTGTGTTTGTGCCTCAGGGCCCAGCAAGCTCCACCAAGGAAGCGGCATCCGATGCGAGCATGCTCTGGCCAAGACCTCAGCCCAAGACTCTCAAATACAAACGGCCAACCAAATCCAAGCGGGAATATGAAGCGTCGCTGGGAATAGAGAGGCGCTGGGCCATATGCATAGGTGTATATGTATTTTAATAGACAGGTACAATTGATGCATACGTATCAAAGAAGGCAATGTATACGTATAAACTTGTACAACTAAACAAAGATATCTGACAAACATTATGTTTACACATATATATATATACATACTTATGTATATGTATATATATATATATATATTACAGTATATATATATTTACATGATTTTACATGTATGCATATACTGCATGTACATATCATTATATAAACCACGGACTTTGCAATTTGTTATTTCAATTTATATCAGAATTACGCAAAACAAATATATCACGAAAAAATATGAAAAAATACGAACAAATCGGAAAATCATAGAAAATCTGCTATTCACTGAACCCAAACGGCGCTCTTCCAGGTGGAGCTGCCCCAACGAAGGACGATTCAGAATAGGGTTGTTGGGATTGGGATTCAAAATTCACATGAGACTTAGAAGATTTCATCGGATTCTTTGCATATCTGCATCTTGTCAACGTGCCTTCAAATGCTTTGTTGAAAGCCAGAGCGGCGAGTCCATCAGGTGCACATGGATCAAAGCATTGGGGCCTGCAAACACGGCAAGGAAAATCATCGAAACAAATGCAGACAAGGAAATCAAGCCACCAAAATGCAAACAAGAATAAATGGATACAAGGAACAAGGAGCATAAATAATTCTATTGCCAGTAGTACCCGCCGTTTTCACTGTGCAAGCAAGAGTGAACATTGCAAAGACTTGCAAAGAAACCAATAAATCTGACCAGCACAGAGAGCACAAGAAGGGTTTTGCTTATTTCTGGTATGCAGGCGCAACAGTTGTACAATGGAATTGGTTCAAAGATTTCCATGGATGGAGCTGCTCCATGTTGACTGCCTGGTTCTGAAAGCACCACCAAATGGAGCGCGGGGTGGCTGAAGCAAAACAGCCTGCTCTGTTGGCACCTCATCAGTGCGCAAAGCAGTGCGCAAAGTGAGGGACATGATGGGACGCATTGGCCAAAGACCAACAGGGCCGAGTCCTATTAACGGTCGCATTGCCATGTCTGGTCAGATTGAAGCAAGTTGACTTGGGCCATGCGCTCGTGCACGAGGCCTCATGCGAAGAGCTGCGTTATCTGCATTGTGCTGATTGTTTACAACTTTCACAACCGCAAGCTGCACAGAGCATCGTGCACGGACGAAGCTATCGCTGGTCTAAGAAAACAAATCAAACCAAGAGGATCGGGATCTTCTTCCTGCGCATTCCATGGCCAAGGATGGCCACAAATAATTCGATCGATTTCAATGCATTGAAAGATGCTTTCAAAGGAAAAGGTCCATCAGCAACTGACAGCAATCGGCTGACTTGCATTGCGCTGTGATGCGCCGTGCATTTCACTCCATTTCATGCATGTAGGTTGCTGTCCTGATGGGACATGCAAACCACGCATTCTGCCATTGATCCCTGGTCAAGGTGAATTGGTTGCCAAACTGTTGCAAACGTATCCAAAGTTTGCAAATGCTTGGCGCACAAACAATGGATGACACGCATTGACTCGTGTTGGATAGTGCCTGATCAGAATCAGCCGGATTTGGGCTCGTCTCCTTGAATTCAAATTGCAAAAAAGACAATTTTTCTCTCATGTTCTCTACATCAAAATGTTCGAAATTATTCCCTCATCTTTCCCATCGCTTCCAGTTCATGTTCCATCTTTCCATATCTTTCCCGACTTTTGATGTCTTTCTAATGCACGTATTAAGGCTTCAAGGCTGCGGCAGTCTCCGGGCTATGAGCTGGAGTTTCTTCATCATATCTCTGGCCAGCCTCGAAAAGTTGAACTTTGAACCCTTCTGAAAACATCTTCAACCCTTTGCGTCAGAATCAAAAGCAAATCTTCAGTGCTTGGAACCTGACTTCAGAGATGAAAGCTGCCTGCCTCTTTCGCAAGCTGTCAAGCCTGGGGTTTTCGCCGGTTGAAAAATTTGAGAAACTCAGCAAAGTCGGGTATCTTCCTGGGTCTTGGAGCGCTGCATTCTCTGCTGTCGCTCTTGCGCAGCCTTCCGTCGTTTTGCTTTCCGGTCTTCCTCGGTGAGATGCATCAGATGCAATGTTTATAAATTGAAGTTTATGAGCTGGTGAAACCATGTGAGACCTATAATGGGTCTGATCTGTAAAGAACACAGGCCAGTGCTCGCCTCCTGATCTGTACCCCTTGGAGCCTCCGTTGCAGCATCCATTTTGGAGCCTGGCAAGAATATAAGGAGCAAGGCAACAAGCAAAATATGACAAGCTGCAAATGACTGCAAGGCCAGTGTTGAATTCGCGACATTCTCAGACATACCGTGACATACTTCACTTTTTGAAATCACTAGATGCGTCACTTGATAATAGTTGTGGACCTCGTGAGGCTGTAGCTACACTGTAACTGTGGCCTGAAGGCTGTGCAGGTTGTGGTGGTTGAACTTTGGCAGCTTCTTGTGGCTGCTCCAGCCGCTTCTGCAGAGCTCGCCTCGTCTCAGCTAACAACATGTCACAACTGTGGCCAAGCGAACGGATCTAACGGACGACACGGGGAACACAAAAAACACCAAACATCAAGGCACGTGGAAAACACACATCACCACACCCTGAGCTCGCCAAGTTGTGGACGCTAAACTTCCGGATAGAGACTCCTTTGGTATTGCCAAGCGTTCAACCTGAGTCGATGCCGGCACTCTCCTAGACCTTGAATGCCGCCTCTCTTTGATCAACTTCGACTGCACAATGATGGATACGTAGGGCCAACAAGAGATACTAGGAGAACGGAAAGGAACCTATGGCGTGATCTTACTTTGAGCCAATGCCAAGCGATCCTACTGATTATGATGGCGCTACTTGGTCTGATTTCGCAGATCCTTCCATTGATTCTGTTTGAAGCTTCAAAGGTGCTTGGGGGGAGCTAGCACATTTTGTACTAGCACACAAATAAAAAACTTCCTTATATGACAAAATATGGTTTGATCAAATATATACTGTTAATGTCTGATAAACTGGATAAGCATTGGTAAGGCATGGTAAAGCTTTCTAATCCTTAGTAAAAGAGTCCAAGTTTCTTGAAATTAGTGCAAACCTGGTTGGTTCTTACGTAGGCCTTGGCAAGGGCTACATACCAAATATTTCGTTTGCACACTTTTTTGTGGAGATCAAACTCTTTTACAAAGAGAGTTGTGGTGTACGTGTTGCAACCACCAAAAGATGGAAATTATGCCACAAGTGACTGAAGATCGCTTTTTGTTGCAAGGGACATCAACTGCATTGCTCAACCTGAATAGTTTTTAAGCTTGTTGGATGTCCATGGGAAAAACTGTGCAGATTCAAGGCCTAGGGCCTGTGGTCAGTGGACTTTGGAATTATGATGGAGATATCTCTCAATAAGAAAACATGGTCTTCTATGTCTGTTGTGCATCCTTTAATATGGGGATCAACAACCCTTATCAAACCTTATTAAGGGTTAATAGCCCTTATTCACCATCATTTTGGTCAGGAGTCCTGGGGAGGGTCCCCTGGGATGTTTTATTAAAGCTCAATAAAGTGTATCAATGTTATTGTATGTTCGTGTGCATATTTTTGAGCCTTAGCAAGGCCGTGTTTGGTGGAATATCCCAGCATCAATCCCAAGATTTCTTATTAAGGCTTCCCAAATGAAATACATTTTTCTGGTGCTGCAGACCCGGTAGCATTTAGGTTTGGGCCATTTACCTTTCCGGAACAGTGACTCATCTGAAATCTTGCTAGCGGCAACAGCAATGAGCCTTATTACCCCAAAACCACTTTCACAGAGTAAACCTTCCCAGTTTTGATCATGTCTAAAACCATTGAGTAATATTAGGATTTTTTTATTTGTTTGCTAGTACGATTTTTGCTACCCCCCCGAACACTTTTGAGCTTTGATTGGCACATTCACTGAAATCTTAATGATAAGTAGAGTCTTGGCTTGCAAGACATCCAGTCATTCTCAAAATCGTCACGAACAAAGCAAACCTGCCAGGAGAATACCCAAAGGAAACCAGCCAAGGATGCCAAAGTGTCACTGCGCAACTTTCCATCTAGACTGGAAGTGTCTACTGAAGTTCACAAACGATAGCCGATAGCCGTCATAGCGCCGTTAGTCTTGCTCAACAAAAATTGCAAGACTAGTCATGATAGCATGTCCCACGAGTAAAAACCAAATCTTCTGCATAGCACTTTTCCGGGTTGTTTCTGTGTGCTACTTGTGTATATATAAATATGTATATATATATATATTCATATTCATACTACATCATATTACATCTAAACTATATACAAAACGCTATGCTATTGTTTATTCTGCTGCCTTTGTTTTCTTGGAACTGGGACAACAACTGCGTCGATGAGGGACGCATCCATCACAGCCTCGTGAGAAGTCTCAGAAAAGTTGGATCAGGAAGGAATATGAAGGCAAGCGTGCATCAATTTTCTTCCGAAAGAACTGCTGCCAAAGTCAACTTTTCACATCTTTTCACTTCATCTACATCACATACATCATCTACATCATCTACATCAGCTTCATCTACATTACGTACAGCATCTACATCAACGTCTAGACATCTCCCACAAAACTCCGACAATGTCATTGGCACAGGAGTTTTTACACAGGGGTTCTGTGACAGGAGTTATTACACAGGAGTAATTTTACAAGAGTTGTTACACAGGAGTTCTTACACAGCAGTTAATTTCTAGGTGATCTGCTTGTATCTGAACTCCCGCAAAATTAAAACTCCTACTTCTAAAGTTCTTCTAAATTCTCTCTTTACGCGGCAGGGGCGGCCTGGCAGTGGGTTCCGAAACGCGACCCTCTGCGTAGATCGTGCGCGCTCGACGCGCAAACGTGCGGCGAAATGCGAAGTCTGTTTGCGAGGGATGAATCCTCTGCGGAGACCGCGCATGTCGGATGCGCAAACGTGTCGTGAAATGCGAAATTGAAGTGATCGGTCGCAACCCTCTGGGGAGATTGCGCGCGTCGGACGCACGAGCGTGTGGTGAAATGCGAGTTTTGGTGGCTCTGCGGAGCCATCTCCAGGGATCGTGCGTGTCGGA
This sequence comes from Symbiodinium sp. clade C Y103, assembly GCA_003297045.1. NCBI lineage: Eukaryota > Dinophyceae > Suessiales > Symbiodiniaceae > Cladocopium > Cladocopium sp. clade C. Next base: position 159,656 of record BGPT01000904.1, on the reverse strand, counting down.
CGCGCAATCGCGTGGCGAAATGCGAATTTTCTGGCCGCGTCGCCCTTTCGCTGGAAATGAAGGTCGGATGTCAAAAAAAAAACTTGTGTAAAATTGCAATTTTGAAGCTTCAGATGCACCCCTTTCGCACGAAATGAAAGCCGAACGGCAAAATCTCAGGTAAAATGCCAATCCAAAAACCGAGCTAAAACTGTGATTTTGCAACGTCACAAATTTTAGTCTGTATATGGGATTTCTCTGTGCAAAAAGCTTGTGTGTGTAAAAGATTCGGCGCACAAAAAACTTCTCAGTGTAGAAATTTCTTTGTGTAAAAGTTTTTGCGTGTAAAAACTTCTGTGTGTAAAAGCGGCTGTGTGTAAAAGCTTCTCGGTGAAAAGAATTCTCTGAATAAAAGCTTCGGTGTGAAGCAGCCTCTCTGTGCAAAGACTTCCATGTGCACAAGCTTCCGTGCGTAGAGACTTCTGTGTGTAAAGCTTCCGCGTATAAACGTGTGTGTGTACCATCTGAATAGATGTAAAACTTCTACTTACCGCAGGGGCGTGTGGCATTCATGTCCTCACCGCACGCAACGAAGCTGTGCGCATGAGTGGGATTCAGTGGGATGGGAAGCTCGGCCAGTTTCCAGTACCTGCATATATATATATACATAAATGCAAAAATAAATGAATAAATAAATAAACAAATAAACAAATAAATATATATATATATATGCTACATTGTCCTGCCCTGGGCGCATTTCAATCGCAGCTGGGGGGACCTATAGTTTATCGCTGTTGGTCTATACTGTCAATGTCTCCTGTGAATATATAAATGAAAAATAAAAATAAATACATAAGGAAATTTAAATATAAATGTATATATATATAAATATATGTATATTATGTATATATTAATATACAGTAAATATTAATATAAAGTAAATATTAATATACAGTATATGTATATATATATATATGTATATATTCATCTTTTCATCTTAATTGTTGGTGTTTTTGCATGTCACATGCATTCCAACTACCCAATCGCAATGACCGTTCTGATCAAGAGTGTTACTCAGGTCGGATTCCGTCATGGTGGCATGAGCCCTACTAGGGAATACTTTTCCAGGTAAACTGCCGGATCATTTGACCTGACTTATAAAGTTACACTTTTATAGTTGGTGATTCGTTTGGGTAAAGTGAAACAGTTGGCCTTTTTTTCGGGTCTCACCTGTCGATGTCGACCTGTTAAACAACTGGCCGCCGTGCCTGGCGTCACCTTTTTTACATCGTAATTCGTCTACTGTGGTGACCTAGCACTTAGAATATTTTTTAAATTGCACATATCATATGCCCAACATGATTTAAAGCGTTGCACTTAGAACTTAGAATACTTGCACTTAGAATATGAACACATAGTAGAAATTAAGAAAAAACAAAAAAAATTAAAGGACCGGATAACCCCACAAGTCAACTCCTTCCAAGAAGCACCAAACAGATGTGAAAAGGAGATGGAAAAAGGCAGGAAAGAGAGAGGACATGGTGGAAGAAAGATTGTGTTCAAGAACTTGTGTGTGAAAGTGCTGTGTGTGACAAAGCTGTGTGTCAAAGAGTTGNNGTGTGAAAGTGCTGTGTGTGACAAAGCTGTGTGTCAAAGAGTTGTGTGTGACAGAGTTGCGCGTGACAAGGTTGTGTGTGAAAGAGTTGTGTGTGAAAGCGCTATGTGTGACCAGGTTGTGTGTCAAACAGTTGTGTGTGACAAGCTTGTGTGTGAAAGAGTTGTGTGTGTGTGTGACAAGGTTGTGTTTGAAAGAGTGGTGTGTGAAAGTGCTGTGTGTGACAAAGTTGTATCTGAAAGAGTCGGGTGTGACAATGTTGTATGTGAGAGAGTTCTGTGTGACGTTGTGTATGAAAGAGTTGTGTGTGTAAGTGCTGTGTGTGACAAAGTTGTGTGGAAGTTGTATGTGGAAGTGCTGTGTGTGAAAGACTTGTGTGTGACAATCAGTCA
>BGPT01000904.1:141665-157643 GCA_003297045.1 Symbiodinium sp. clade C Y103 | reverse complement strand
GAAAGACTTGTGTGTGACAATCAGTCAAAGAGTTGTGTGTGAAAGTGCTGTGTGTGTCAAAGTTGTGTGTCAAAGAGTTGTGTGTGACAAGGTTGTGTGAGAAAGGGTTCTGTGTGACAAGGTTGTATGATAAAGAGTTGTGTGTGAAAGGGCTGTGCGTGACAAGGTTGTGTGTCAAAGAGTTGCGTGTGACAAGATTGTGTGTGAAAGAGTGCTGGGTGACAAGGTTNGTCTAAAGTGCTGTGTGTGACAAAGTTGCGTGTGAAAGAGTTGTGTGTGAAAGTGCTGTGTGTGACAAAGTTGTGTGGAAGTTGTATGTGGAAGTGCTGCGTGTAAAAAGACTTGTGTGTGACAATCAGTCAAAGAGTTGTGTGTGAAAGTGCTGTGTGTGACAAAGTTGTGTGTCAAAGAGTTGTGTGTGACAAGGTTGTGCGCGAAAGAATTCTGTGTGACAAGGTTGTCTGTGAAAGAGCTGTGTGTAAGTGCTGTGTGTGTGACCAGGCTGTGGGTCAAAGAGTTGTGTGCGACAAGGTTGTGTGTGTGTGTGTGTGTGAATGTTGTGTGTGAGCGCCACGCCTGCCACACAAAGTGAAGGTCCATGTCGCCAAGCGCCACGCCTGCCACACAAAACGACGGCAGATGTCGCCAAGTGCCACGCCTGCCATGCAAAAGAGGCGCGGCGCCACAGGTCCCCAGTGCCGACCAAGCGCGTCACCAGGGCCAGCCCAGTGCCGTAAGTGACACGCCTGCCACACAAAGTGAAGGTCCATGTCACCGAGTGCCACGCCTGCCACACAAAACGAAGGTAGATGTCGCCAAGCGCCACACCTGCCACGCAAAAGAGGCACAGGTCCCCAGCGCCGACCAAGCGCGTCACCAGAGCCAGCCCAGTGCCGTCAGTGCCACGCCTGCCACACAAAGTGAAGGTCCATGTCACCGAGTGCCACGCCTGCCACACAAAACGAGGGCAGATGTCTAAGTGCCACGCCTGCCACGCAAAAGAGGCGCGGCGCCACAGGTCCCCAGCGCCGACCAAGCGCGTCACCAGAGCCAGCCCAGTGCCGTAAGTGCCACGCCTGCCACACAAAGTGAAGGTCCATGTCACCGAGCGCCACGCTTGCCACACAAAACGAAGGCAGATGTCGCCAAGTGCCACACCTGCCACGCAAAAGAGGCGCGGCGCCACAGGTCCCCAGCGCCGACCAAGCGTGTCACCAGAGCCAGCCCAGTGCCGTAAGTGCCACGCNGCCACACCTGCCACGCAAAAGAGGCGCGGCGCCACAGGTCCCCAGCGCCGACCAAGCGTGTCACCAGAGCCAGCCCAGTGCCGTAAGTGCCACGCCTGCCACACAAAGTGAAGGTCCATGTCACCGAGCGCCACCCCTGCCACACAAAACGAAAGCAGATGTCGCCAAGTGCCACGCCTGCCATGCAAAAGAGGCGCGGCGCCACAGGTCCCCAGCGCCGACCAAGGGCGTCACCAGAGCCAGCCCAGTGCCGTAAGCGCCGCGCCTGCCACACAAAGTGAAGGTCCATGCCACCGAGTGTCTGCCACACAAAACGAAGGCAGATGTCGCCAAGTGCCACGCCTGCCACGCAAAAGAGGCGCGGCGCCACAGGTCCCCAGCGCCAACCAAGCGCGTCACCAGAGCCAGCCCAGTGCCGTAAGTGCCACGCCTGCCACACAAAACGAAGGCAGATGTCACTAAGTGCCACACCTGCCACGCAAAAGAGGCGCGGCGCCACAGGTCCCCAGCGCCGACCAAGCGTGTCACCAGAGCCAGCCCAGTGCCGTAAGTGCCACGCNGCCACACCTGCCACGCAAAAGAGGCGCGGCGCCACAGGTCCCCAGCGCCGACCAAGCGTGTCACCAGAGCCAGCCCAGTGCCGTAAGTGCCACGCCTGCGACACAAAACGAAGGCAGATGTCACCAAGCGCCACGCCTGCCACACAAAACGAAGGCAGATGTCGCGAAGTGCCACGCCTGCCGCCACAGGTCCCCAGCGCCGACCAAGCGCGTCACCAGAGCCAGCCCAGTGCCGTAAGTGCCACGCCTGCCACACATAGTGAAGGCAGATGTCACTGTGTTGAGAGTTGTGTGTGACAATGTTGTGTGTGTGAGAGTTGTGTGACAATGTTGTGTGTGTGAGAGTTTTGTGTGACAATGTTGTGTGTGTGTGAAAGAGTTGTGTGTGACAATGTTGTGTGTGTGTGTGTGAGAGTTGTGTGTGACAATGTTGTGTGTGTGAGAGTTGTGTGTGACAATGTTGTGTGTGAAAGANTGAGAGTTGTATGTGAGAATGTTGTATGTGTGAGAGTTGTGTGTGACAATGTTGTGTGTGTGAGAGTTGTATGTGAGAATGTTGTATGTGTGAGAGTTGCGTGTGACAATGTTGTATGTGAGAGAGTGGTATGTGAGAATGTTGTGTGTGTGAGAGTTGTATGTGACAATGTGTGACAATGTTGTGTGTGAGGGATTTGTGTGTGACAATGTTGTATGTGTGAGAGTTGTGTGAGAGTTGTGTGGGACAATGTTGTGTGTGAGAGAGTTGTGTGTGACAATGTTGTATGTGTGAGAGTTGTGTGAGAGTTGTGTGGGACAATGTTGTGTGTGTGAGAGTTGTGTGTGACAATGTTGTGTGTGAAAGAGTTGTGTGTGACAATGTTGTGTGTGTGAGAGTTGTTTGTGAGAATGTTGTATGTGTGAGAGTTGTGTGTGACAATGTTGTGTGTGTGAGAGTTGTATGTGTGAGAGGTGTGACAATGTTGTGTGTGTGTGAGAGGAGGACGCGGGAGGAGGCAGGCGGGAGGAGGCGGGAGGTGCAAAGCAAAAAACAAGAACCCCACACAAAGTTGTGGGGAATCATTAAAAAACCTTGGAAAACCAATGGTTTAGCACTTAGAAGATGGCAAATAAGAGTGAAAGTGAATAAAAACCAACAAAAACCATAAAAAAAGATGCATATTTATTTACAAAAACTTTTAAAAAATAACGAAAATTATGAAAAAGACAATAAAAACCATGGAGAAATCAATGATACAACAATAAAATTACAACATACTTACAAAACTTGAAGAAAACATTGAAAACGTAATGAAAAACATTAAAGATCAACAGCAAAAGAATCAAAATAACATATTAGAAAACAATAAATGCGTCTGAGCTTTGCTTTGGTTGGTTTTCCTTTGGCTTTCATTAATTTTTCTTTGGTTGGTTTTGGGTTTTTCTATGTTTTTTCTATGGTTTTCATTGGTGTTCATGAGTTTTTCATTGGTTCTTAAATGATGTGCATGTCTATAATTTTTCTTTGTGGCTTCACTAGTTTTTCGTTGGTGTGTCTTTGGTTGTTCTATTGTTTTTCCCCACAACATTGTGTGGGGTTCTTGTTTTTTGCTTTGCACCTCCCGCCTCCCCGCCTCCTCCTCCTGCGTCCTCCTCTCACACATACAAAATTGTCACACACAACTCTCACACATACAACATTGTCACATACAACTGTCACACATACAACATTGTCCCACACAACTCTCACACAACTCTCACACATACAACATTGTCACACACAACTCTCACACATACAACATTGTCACACACAACTCTCTCACACACAACATTGTCCCACACAACTCTCACACAACTCTCACACAACTCTCACACATACAACATTGTCACACACACAACTCTCTCACACACAACATTGTCCCACACAACTCTCACACATACAACATTGTCACACACAAATCCCTCACACACAACATTGTCACACATTGTCACATACAACTCTCACACATACAACATTCTCACATACAACTCTCTCACATACAACATTGTCACACGCAACTCTCACACATACAACGTTGTCACGCACAACTCTCTCACACACAACATTGTCACACATTGTCACATACAACTCTCACACATACAACATTCTCAGATACAAATCTCTCACATACAACATTGTCACACAACAACATCTGCCTTCGTTTTGTGTGGCAGGCGTGGCACTTGGTGACATCTGCCTTCGTTTTTAGCGTGGCACTTACGGCATTGGGTTGGCTCTGGTGACGGCCTTGGTCACCGCTGGTGTCCTGTGGCGCCGCGCCTCTTTAGCGTGGCAGGCGTGGCGCTTCGCGACATCTGCCTTCGTTGTGTGTGGCAGGCGTGGCGCTTGGTGACATCTGCCTTCGTTTTGTGTGGCAGGCGTGGCACTTACGGTACTGGGTTGGCTCTGGTGACAGCCTTGGTCGGCGCTGGTGTTCTGTGGCGCCGCGCCTCTTTTGCGTGGCAGGCGTGGCGCTTGGCGGCATCTGCCTTCGTTGTGTGTGGCAGGCGTGGCACTTGGTGACATCTGCCTTCGTTTTGTGTGGCAAGCGTGGCGCTTACGGCACTGGGTTGGCTCTGGTGACGGCCTTGGTCGGCGCTGGTGTCCTGTGGCGCCGCGCCTCTATTTTGCGTGGCAGGCGTGGCACTTCGCGACATCTGCCTTCGTTTTGCGTGACAGGCGTGGCACTTGGTGACATCTGCGTTCGGTTTGTGTGGCAGCCGTGGCACTTACGGCACTGGGTTGGCTCTGGTGAAGGCCTTGGTCGGCGCTGGTGTCCTGTGGCGCCGCGCCTCTTTTGCGTGGCAAACGTGGCGCTTGGCAACATCTTAGTTTTGTGTGGCAGGCGTGGCGCTTGGTGACATCTGCCTTCGTTTTGTGTGGCTGGCATGGCGCTTGGTGACATCTGCGATCGGTTTGTGTGGCAGGCGTGGCACTTACGCTGGGTTGGCTCTGGTGACGGCCTTGGTCGGCGCTGGTGTTCTGTGGCGCCGCGCCTCTTTTGCGTGGCAGGCGTGGCGCTTGGCGACATCTGCCTTCGTTTTGTGGCTGGCATGGCGCTTGGTGACATCTGCCTTCGTTTCGTGCGGCTGGCGTGGCACTTACGGCACTGGGTTGGCTCTGGTGACGGCCTTGGTCGGCGCTGGTGTCCTGTGGCTTGGTGACGTCTGCGTTCGGTTTGTGTGGCAGGCGTGGCACTTACGGCACTGGGTTGGCTCTGGTGACGGCCTTGGTCCTTGGTCGGCGCTGGTGTCCTGTGGCGCCGCGCCTCTTGTGCGTGGCAGGCGTGGCGCTTGGCGACATCTGCCTTCGTTTTGTGTGGCAGGCGTGGCACTTGGTGACATCTGCCTTCATTTTGTGTGGCAGGCGTGGTACTTACGGCACTGGGTTGGCTCTGGTGACGGCCTTGGTCGGCGCTGGTGTCGTGTGGCGCTGCGCCTCTTTTGCGTGGCAGGCGTGGCGCTTGGCGACATCTGCCTTCGTTGTGTGTGGCAGGCGTGGCACTTGGTGACATCTGCGTTGGGTTTGTGTGGCAGGCGTGGCACTTACGGCACTGGGTTGGCTCTGGTGACGGCCTTGGTCACCGCTGGTGTCCTGTGGCGCCGCGCCTCTTTTGCGTGGCAGGCGTNGCAGGCGTGGCACTTACGGCACTGGGTTGGCTCTGGTGACGGCCTTGGTCACCGCTGGTGTCCTGTGGCGCCGCGCCTCTTTTGCGTGGCAGGCGTGGCACTTCGCGACATCTGCCTTCGTTTTGTGTGGCAGGCGTGGCGCTTGGTGACATCTGCGTTCGGTTTGTGTGGCAGGCGTGGCCCTTACGGCACTGGGTTGGCTCTGGTGACTGCCTTGGTCGGCGCTGGTGTTCTGTGGCGCCGCGCCTCTTTTGCGTGGCAGGCGTGGCGCTTGGAGACATCTGCCTTCGTTGCGTGTGGCAGGCGTGGCGTTTGGTGACATCTGCTTTCGTTTTGTGTGGCAGGCGTGGCACTTACGGCACTGGGTTGGCTCTGGTGACAGCCTTGGTCGGCGCTGGTCTCCTGTGGCGCCGCGCCTCTATTGCGTGGCAGGCGTGGCGCTTGGCGACATCTGCCTTCGTTTTGTGTGGCAGGCGTGGCAGGCGTGGCACTTACGGCACTGGGTTGGCTCTGGTGACGGCCTTGGTCACCGCTGGTGTCCTGTGGCGCCGCGCCTCTTTTGCGTGGCAGGCGTNGCAGGCGTGGCACTTACGGCACTGGGTTGGCTCTGGTGACGGCCTTGGTCACCGCTGGTGTCCTGTGGCGCCGCGCCTCTTTTGCGTGGCAGGCGTGGCGCTTGGTGACATCTGCCTTCGTTTTGTGTGGCAAGCGTGGCACTTACAGCGCTGGGCTGGCAGTGGTTTCGCACACAGCACCCCCACATACAACTTACACGCAACTTTCTCACACACAGCACTTTCACACACAAATCTTTCACCCACAACCTTCTCACATACAACATTGTCACACACAGCCCTTTCACACACAACTCTTTGACACACAACTTTGTCACACACAGCGCTTTCACGCACAACTCTTTGACCTATTGTCACACGCACAAGTCTTTCAGACACAACTTTGTCACACACACAACTCTTTCACACACAAGTCTTTCACACACAGCACTCCCACATACAACTTACACACAACTTTGTCACACACACAGCACTTTCACACACAACTCTTTCACACGCAACCTTGTCACACAGAACTCTTTCACACACAACCTTGTCATACACAACTCTTTGATGACACACAACCTTGTCACACACAACTCTTTGACACACAACCTGCTCACACACAACTCTTTCACACACAACCTTGTCACGCACAACTATGTCACACACAACTCTTTGACACACAACTTTGTCACACACAGCACTTTCACACACAAGTTCTTGAACACAATCTTTCTTCCACCATGTCCTCTCTCTTTCCTGCCTTTACCATCTCCTTTTCACATCTGTTTGGTGCTTCTTGGAAGGAGTTGACTTGTGGGGTTATCCGGTCCTTTATTCCATTGTGTTTCTTTGGTGTTTCTTCGCGTTTTGTTTTTCATTGGTTGTTCACCAATTGTTCTTTCATGCTTTTTCATTGTTTCTCTGTGGTGTTTGGATTGGTTGTTCGATTGTTTTTTGTCTATGGTTGTCAATGGTTTTCAAAAGAAATTCCATGGTTCTTCTGCGTTTTTCTTTGGTTTCCATTGGTTTTCCATTTGTTTTCCATTGGTTTGCATGTGGTGCTTGATAGTTGTTCATTGGTTTTCTTTGGTCCTCATTGGTTTTTCAATCGTTTTGAATTTTGTTTTTTTTTTTCAATGGCTGTCTTTGATTTATCTATCTTTGATTTTCATTTGTTTTTCATGTGTTTTTTCAAGTGTTTCATTGGATTTTCATTTGTTTGTGATAGGCTTTCAGTGTATTTTCTTGTTGTCTTTGATTGTTCATTGGTGTTTCTTGGGCTTTCAATGTTGCATTGGTTTTCATTTGTTTTGATTGTTTTTTCATTGGTTGTTCTTTGCTTTTCATGGGTTTTCTTTTGTGTTCAGTTTCCTTTCATTGGGTTTTCCTGTGGTTTTCAATGTGTGTTCCTTTGTTTTTCTTTGGTTGTCATTTGTTTTTTGTTATTAATCATTGGCGCAAAGGCAACCAATGAAAACCCAAAGAACACAAATGACAACCAAAAAAACAAAGACAAGTTATCACGTGCTTACCCCATGGTGCTGCACCTGTGGTGCTTGAAGGTATAGAATAGCAACTCAAATGGGATGCTCTGGATTCATATTCTAAGTGCGCTGTTTTTTGCTACTTTTCAATTTGGAATTAGAATCTTTTAAACATTTGCCAAGAAGTTTTTTGTGACACACCACCGCAAACAATTTTCACTGTTGTCTTCCTTATCATCATTATCATCATCATGATTATCATTAAATCTATCTTTATCATGTATCATCATCATCATCCTCACGTTCGCTGGAAGTCCGGGAACATCCCAAAAAAATCAGAAAACTAATGAAAACAGCAAAAGACCAATGAGAACCAATGGAAAAAATTGAAAAACACAAAACAGAAACATTGTGAAACGAATGAAAACCATAGAAAAAACTCATGAAAAACAAAACATATAAAATCCAAAAAACTTCTCGGCAAATGTTTAAAAGATTCTAATTTCAAATTGAAAAGTAGCAAAAAACAGTGCACTTAGAATATGAATCCAGAGCATCCGGTTTTCATTAGTTTTTCTGTGGTTTCATTGGTTTGTGTTTGTGGTTTGATTAGTTTTTCATTGGTGTTTCTTTGGGTTTCATTGGTTTTTCTTTGTTTCTTCTATGGTTGTCATTTGTGTTCTTTGGGTTTTCATTGGTTTCCTTTGCGTCAATGATTAATAACGAAAAACAAACGACAACCAAAGAAAAACGAAGGAACACACATTGATAACCAAAGGAAAAGTCAATGAAACGAAATTGAACACAAAAGAAGACCCATGAAAAGTAAAGAACAACCAGTGAAAAAAAACAAACAAAACCAATGAAAACCAATGAAACACCGAAAGCCCAAGAAACACCAATGAACAATCAAAGACAACAAGAAAATACACTGGAAGCCTATCAAAAACAAATGAAAATCCAATGAAAAACACATGAAAAACTAATGAAAAACAAATGAAAACCAAAGAATAACATCAAAGAAAACCATTGAAAAAACAAAGAAAAAACGGGTACCAACATGACTCCAAAAGTCTTAACATTAGTATGTTAACCCCCCAGTTAACATAATAGTTTGTTTACGTAATAGCTTTGCTCCTCAGCAGCCGAATATGGAGACCACGCTAAAAACGCGAACTGATTACGTTAACCGGGGAAGGTTAACGTAATAATTTTAACTCAAAATTTGGTGAATTTGGAGTAAATTTTCGGCATTTTTTGCAGCCCCAAAGGGTGAAATTTCATCACCTTGTAAAGAACTTAGACATAATTATTTGTTTTTTTGCTCTTTTTTCAAACATTTTAACGTAATAATTTATTTTGGTCGACTCCTTTTTCAAGAATTTTAACGTCAAAAATTGGCTTTTTTAACTCTTTTTTCAAGAATATTAAAATAGTAATTTGCCCTTTTCGGATCTTTTTTCAAACATTTTAACGTAAAAGGCAATGTCTTTTGAATCTAATGTCCTTTTTTGGATATTCTTTTCAAAAAAACGTAATAATTTGTCATTTTTTTGGCTTTGCTTAAAAAATTTTAACGTAATGATTTAAAACTGTTAACGAAATGATTTGGGAAGCCCCTTTGGAATTAAGTGTGCAACCTGAGCGCCCCCATTTTATAGATATAAACCGGTTTTTGGGGGGTCCAGGGTCTTTAGAATGGGTGTCCCAAAAATGGGGGGGGGTGCAGCGTCTATAGAATGTGGGCCGCCGGCTTCCTCACTTAAGTGTGTCATTTGGCCGTTGGGGTTCAGTTTTGACCCTCTATCAAAAGGGGACCAAGTTTGTTGGAATGAGAGCGCTGAAAAAAACTGAGGTCACAGAAGAGGGATTTCTGATTGGGAATTTCCATTTTCTTGAGGCGAACCATCATCAACCCTGCCAGGCCCTGCTGAGTTGCATTTGTTCAATCCTTTTGTGTTTTTTCTTCTGCAAAGAAGTTTACCGATTTTTTGCAATCAAAAGAGCGTTACCGTTCGCGAACAAGAAAAACAAAGCGCACACAAACGGCACAAGAGAAACAATTTCCACACAGCTTCACAGACCTGCGGCGACTAACATATGAATTGCAAAGCACCTAAACAGTTGGGACCCAAACAAGCAAAAACCGATCATGAAACCAAAACCCCACGCGCAAATACTTTCAGGTTTGACAGACATCAGCCAAGCGCTGCCCTCCCCATCAAGGTATACACAAGGGGAGCCGCTGGAAGATGGCAAACGACGAATGGAAAATACCATGCGCAATTTTCGGTTCTTTGGCAGTTTTTGGCCATACATGGGTATGGACATGTATGGGCTGATAGCTGTACGAACCTATGCATACTTGCACCCTCTTATGCTGATATATATATATATATTCCATCATATCTCTATAAAATGTATTTTTGCACGCTCATCACGAACGATGTTTAAAAAATGAATAGTTTTTGTGTGATTTACGAGTATGTTCCCCATTTTATAGAGGTATAGAGGAATGGTTGCAAGGACCTGGAAAGTGCTGGGTAAACTTCTGGCCAAGATTAAAAAACGAGTCAAAGAGGTTTGGATTTGTTTTTGGTTTAATTTCAGGATTGGTGCAAATCCCCATTTTATAGTGCTGGGGGTTGATCCTGATTTCATCTGAATCCATTTTATAGACGCAACACCCTGCCAAAAAAAAAGCATCTTCCATTCTATAGAAAGGTTCCAAAGGGCTGTGTTGGCAGAGGTGGCCTTGCAACGGAGACCAGTGAGCTACTCTGAGAAAGTTGGTAAGAACATGTCAAAATGGTGCCTGCTAGCTGCTTGGGGCTAGTTGGCGCTGTTCTGTATTCAACCAAGCAGGGGAAAGCATGCTTGCGTATTTGTTGCGCCTTACGATGAGGCGCCTACCACGCTAATGCGTGCTAACTTAAATTTGAAAGATTATGTTCACCCTGAGCCATATGTCAACTTGGAAAATATCTAGCAGGTTCTGGCGGTCAATGGTTCAACCATTTATTCTTGTTCATGGGGCATAGAATACATAACGGTGTTTTGCTCCCGCTGTGTTTTCGATCATCTTCGGTATCTTGAAGTTCCTGCCGATTGCGCAAGCAATGTTGGAGTTATTTTTGTTTGTTGTTTTGAACCATGCCGCGCGGCTTGGAGAGCGAGTTGTTCATGTGGCGACAACCCAGGCATTGGCCTCTATAAAATGGCGACCCAGGTAAAATAGGGCCTCCCAAAAAAGCGACCAAGACCAGGCTTGACCTAGGAGAATGCAAAAAGACTTAAAATAGCTTGGTAGCATGTAAAGCGGAGGTTATAAGGGTACCCGGGTACCCCTATTTTGTGGAGGAAATTTCTGGGGGGATATTTGGGATATCTAACGTAATAACTATATCTCCAAATAAGTAAGAAATAGGCTCTAAAGAGACCCCTTCAAAACGTGATAGAAGCACCTACTAATAAATAAGAAAGAAATAGATAAATAAATAGATAAAAATATATTTAAATACAAATGTATATTGTGTTTTGCCCATGGCCTGTAACAGTAGCACCATTTAGGGCACGATTTGGTGCACGAAGAATTGCAGAAAAAAACAGGATTTGGTGCACGAAGAAGCGCCAAAAAAACACAATTTGGCGCACGAAGAATTGATAAGAATTGCAAAAAAAGTACGATATGGCGCACGAAGAAACACAGAAAAAACACGATATGGCGCACGAAGAAAGACAGAAAAAAACACGCTTTGGCGCACGAAGAAATCAACAAAAACACGTGATGCGTGCTGCATGAGGAAATTGAAAAAAAAAGTTTTTCCGGTGCAAAAAATGGTGGTAAATGTTGTGGTTTTTTCCTTATAAAAAAGCAAAAAAACACGATTTAGCAAAAAAAACCCGAGTTGAAGCACCATTTGGAGCACGATGAATTTGGATCTTATTCTATCCAATCCAGAGGCTGGCGCGAGCAAGCAAAAAAAGTGCGGCGTTTAGCCAAGAAAATCGCACATCTTGAAATTGTGGTGCGTGATGTGTGAGAACCAGAAATTGCTACAGTTGAGCTGGGCCGACGGGCTTTTTAGCCCTAAGTGTCCCACATGTTCCCGAAGTGCCGTAATCCTTTTGCGAAAAAAATGTGACTTCATGGTGCACCATTTGGAGGTCGTGTTTAGTAAGGAACCCGTTTACTGACTCTTACAGGCCATGGGCAAGACACAATTTATATATATATATATATATCTATGTAGATATTCTCAAATATTAGTTTAAATAGAAATGTTGAAATATCAATAAATAAATAAATAAATTTATATATTATATATACATTTGTGCATTTAAACATTCATCTTTTCATTTCATAAGGTTGGTGTTTTTTGCACGTCGGATGCATTCCAACTAACCAACTCGCAGTGTCTGTTCAGCAAGTGTGTGTAAAAGCGCGTTGGTGTGAAAGGAAGTAAAAACCATGCTGTGTGTAAAAACTCCTTTGTGTAAAGGCTTCTCTGCGTAAAACTGCGTGTGAAGACTTCTCTGTGTAAAAGCTTCTGTGTGTCAAAGCTCCTCCGTGTCAAAGCGGCTGTGTGTAAAAGCTTCTGCGCATAAACTTCTCTGTGTGGAAAAACACCTCTGTGTGCAGACTTCTCTGCGTAACAGTTTCCTTGTGTAAAAACTTCTGTCCCAAAGAAAGCTTCTGTGTGTACGAGCTTCTGAGCGTAAAAACTTCTGTGGGTAAATGCTTCTGCGCGTAAACGCATATGTGCGTAAACTTCTCCGTGTGGAAAAGCCCCTCTGTTTAAAGACTTCTCCGTGTAAAAGCTTTTGCGTAAAAGCTTCTGTGTGTAAAAGTTTTCGTGTGTAAAGACTTCTGTGTGTAAAAGCTATTCTGTGTAAAAGCGTCTGTGTGTAAAAGCTACTGTGTAAAAAGCAGCTCTGTGTAAAGTCTTCTTTGAATAAAAGTTCCTGTGTGCAAAAGCTTCTCTGTGAAAGGCCACGTAAAGGCTTCCCTGTGTAAAAGCTTCTGTGTAGAAGCTTCGGTGCGTAAAAGCTCCTCTGTGCAAAGACTTCTCTGTGCAAGCGCTTTTCTGTGTAAAAGCTTTCATGTGTAGAGGCTTCTGTGTGTAAAAGCTTCTGTGTGCAAAAGCTTCTGTATATAAACGTGTCTGTCTGTAAAAGCTCGTCTGTGTAAAGGCTTCTGTGTGTAAGCGGGTCTGTGTGTAAAAGCCCTTCTGTGTGTAAAAGCTCCTCTGTGCACAGACTTCTCGGTGCAAGCATTTCTGTGTGTAAGAGCTTCTCTTTGTAAAAACTTCTGCGGGTAAAAGTCTGTGTCGAAGAGCTCCTCTGTGTAAAAGCTCCTCTGGGTAAAGACTTCTCTGCGCAAAACCTTGTGTGTGTGTAAATGCCTCTGTGTGTAAACTTCTCTGTGTGGAAAAGCTCCTCTGCGTAAAGACTTCTCTGCGTAAAAGCTTCTTTGTGTAAAAGCTCCTCTGTGTAAAAGCGTCTGTGTGTAAAAGCTCCTGTGTTCAGGTCGCTTGGAATTGGCTTGTTTTACAGGACCTCCTGTGACTTGGGCGATTCGGTCAGTCGGCCGATTCAGGAGCGGTCGGATGTTGGATCAAGGGGAGATAAAGTTTTACCATCGGATCCAGCAGCATGGACGTGGGCAGGGACCTTCTGCCTGGGAGTGGGAGCTGTTTGGATTTTGCGTTTTGCATTGGGTGGATTTGGTGTGTACCAGCGTCCGTCATTACTACATCCTCCGGGAGAACTTGAAATTCAGGAACGGTGATGTTCAACTTTTGGTGATTATCCTTCGAGACATTGCCAAACAGTGCCCTCATCGTTCATCATCATTCATCAGGTGTCACCGTCATATCCTCTTTACCATCCTCTTTTGATCTACTCCTTCCTGCTTTTCTTTCTTTCTTTCTTTCTTTCTGGCCACACTGTCGTCTAGTTCACTTTTAGCATCTCAAAGAAAACCTGAATCATATATCTCCAAGCCTCTTCGGCGCTTGATGACTTCACCTGGCTGTAGAAGCATATCAAAGATGAACATGATTGAACTACCTGAATGATCGACAAAGCAGGCAGCCTTAATGGAAAATCTGCGCTTTGCGGAGAGATGCAAATTGGGACCCATAGCCTCCGCCGGCTCCATCAAATGAACGCACGGCACTGCACGTTTGCGGTCGGATTCGTGTGAAAATGATCTGAAAATGTATGAAATCGTTCATGAGCATGTAGCAATGCAGCATACAAACTCCGTTGACTCTGGCGATTGACTTGCCTGGGAAAGCCAGAAAAGTTGGAGCTGGTCTGTTGGCAAATCCATCTGACCAGACAGTCAGCGAGCAACTCGAGATGGATGGAAACGCGGCAGCAGCGCACCGCAGTGAGAAGTCTGAGCACTTCCCATACAGCAGGGCGCAGCAACGCCCTCGATTTGAAATGGCCCAACCATATTTCAGACAACTCAGGCAATTTTTCATAATGTATCACGATGAGTCGTATAAACGCATTCGCTTTCCTTGGGAAGTATGCTGCCACAGCACAAGGACAACACAACTTGAAAACGTGACCTTTGACAGCGAGCCAATTGACATTCGTCAGTCTCCTTAAAACTTCCGACAATATGGACAGATGGAAAAGCCAAGATGGGAAGAGCCAGAGAAGAGAGAAGCTCAGACAGGGAGAAAGTCAGAAGAGAGAAGATCAGACAGGAGACAGTCAGAAGAGAGAAGCGGCAGGCGCACGAAAACATAGAAACGTCGCGACGCACTGTGTTTTTGCCATGTCTTGTGGGTCCGGAGGGTCGAAAAGTAGGCTCGCTAAAGCGGCGGGCGCGGAGCCATCTGGGGAGATGAGAGATCACAGATTGCACGCCGGTGTGGCGCCAAGAACATTTGCAAGTCAAAATGCCAAAAGCACCTCATGCTCGGAACGCTTTTGGAAGTTGAGATGTCCAAAACGTGCTCGGCGCTGTGGTGCGAAGCCCATGTGGAAGCAACAAAGCGCTAAAAAAACTGACGGGTTCGAGGGACTTTTGGAAGTTGAGATGTTGAAAAAGCGTACGCCGTTGTGGCGCAAAGCGTGTTAGGAAGTCAAAATGCAGAAGGCACATCATTCTCGGAGCATTTTTGGAAGTTGAGACGTCGAAAACAAGTCAAAATGCCAAAAGCACCTCATGCTCGGAGCACTTTTGGAAGTTGAGAGTCGAAAAAGTGCACGCTGCTGTGGCGCGAAGCACATTTTGAAGTCAAAAGTGTTGAAAACTGAGGGTCTCGGGCCACTTTTTGAGTAAATCTGGTTTTGCCTGGCAGGTGCATGCATTCTGCACCTTGTCAAAAATGAGTCAGACGTGTGGGTTTTGTAGCGGTTGGAAAAACAATGGCAGGTGTGGGGCGTTTGAAGAAGATCTGCAAAGATGCATTTCGCGTGACAGGCGCAATACAAAAGACATCAAAAGACATATCGATCAGACATGTTCAGAGGTCAGGGTGCTGATTTCCTAAGATGGGTTGCATTTTGAACATCAGATCGGCAGGTTTGCTAAGATGATATTGCGTGACAGGTGCAGCACTTCGTATGACCTGGTGCACTCAAGTTTCCATTTTTGAAGGAAGCCTCGCAGAATTGCTTCGTTTTTGATGTTGTCACCTTCGAAAATTGAGGAAGTCTCGCAGAATTGCTTCGTTTTTGATGTTGCCAACTTCGCCAATTGAGGAAGTCTAGCAGATTGTTTTTGTTTTTGATGTTGCCAACTCCCCAATTGAGGACGTCTAGCAGATTGGTTTTGTTTTTGATGTTGATAACTTCGAAAATTGAGGACGTCTGGTAGAATTTCTTCGTTTTTGATGCTGTCAACTGCAAACCTGAAGGAAGTCTCGCAGAATTGCGTTGTTTTTCAAATTGTCAACCAGTGATAGCAGATACACTGATGCAAGGAGGGATAGATAGATCCAATCTGGGATAGATAGATAGACAGATAGATGGATAGACAGACAGATAGATCGACAGATAGCTAGATAGAGAGACAGATGGATAGATCAGAGATAGATGTAAAGATAGATGACCGAAGGAAGTTTAGGAGTCAAACTTCCGACAATATGGGCAGATGGAAAAGCCAAGATGGGAAGAGCCAGGGAAGAGAGAAGCTCAGACAGGGAGAAAGTCAGAAGAGAGAAGATCAGAAAGGAGACCATCAGAAGAGAGAAGCGGCAGGTGCGCGAAAAGGTAAAAGTCGCGACGCGCTGTGTTTTAGCAATGTTTTGTGGCTCCGGAGGGTCGAAAAGTAGGCTCGCTAAAGCGGCGGGTGCGGAGCCATCTGGGGAGATGAGAGATCAAAGATTGCACGCCGGTGTGGCGCCAAGCACATGTGCAAGTCAAAATGCCAAAAGCACCTCATGCTCGGAGCACTTTTGGAAGTTGAGAGTCGAAAAAGTGCACGCTGCTGTGGCGCGAAGCACATTTTGAAGTC
>BGPT01000904.1:112560-141265 GCA_003297045.1 Symbiodinium sp. clade C Y103 | reverse complement strand
TGCACTCAAGTTTCCATTTTTGAAGGAAGCCTCGCAGAATTGCTTCGTTTTTGATGTTGTCACCTTCGAAAATTGAGGAAGTCTCGCAGAATTGCTTCGCTTCGAAATGTTACACTTCATTGAACTATACGACACTACACTAGTGCGACGCAGCACACTACAACTACAACTAGGTATTCGCCCTTGGAAGGGTCGCCGAGTTTTTGAATCATGATCATGTGGTTTGTGAAAGAAGATGTGGTATTTCTGGGACTTTGCAGCATGATCTCACAAAATGGAAGCTGATTTCGCGTGGCCTGCGCGTGACTTTGAGATGGACATGTGTGTTTCGTGGTAGCCAAATGCCAATTTTCATCATCATGGCCGAAAAAAAACATTAGATTTTGATAGTTTTGAGCAAACCATTTAAGCAGTGCTGCACATCAGTTCTGTTTCTCATCTCCAGAGTGCATCGCACAGATCTTTGCAAGTCATGGTCCTGAGACACTTCATTGTGTCTCCAGGTCAAAGACCAGGCATACGAATATCTCATTGGATTCACCCTTTGCTTAATCTTTTGTGGAAATGCTGGGGGTCGCCATTTCTTGAGATGTCTCCAAGTTGAATCCAACTGGTGCGTGCCAGCTACAACAGACCTGTTCTTTAGGCCCCAGAGCTTCTGTCTGAAGACATATCGCTTCGTGAAGACATTTTTCTTGTGGTTCACTTGTGCCACTGTGAAAGATTTTTTGGGGAAATCTAAGGAGCATGAGCTTGGAAAACCTCTGGCTCCATCGGCTCCATCTGCGCAAATCACGGAACCTTTGGGAACACAATTTAAAAGTCCTGCATCAACGGAACTTGAACGTGAATGCCACCCCATCCCACCCCCTCGCCCCACCTCCCCACTGCATTGGCGTAAGACATCTTCAACGTGACGTGCCATGCACCTTACACGTAACTTGAAGGTTAATGCCACTCCATCACGCCAACCCAACCCCCAACTGCATCAGCGTAAGACATCTTCAACGTAACGTGCCATGCACCTTACACGTAACGTGAACGTTACTGCCAACCCATCACACCCCCCCACCCCCCACTGCATTAGCGTAAGACGTCTTCAACGCAACGTGCCATGCACCTTACACGTAACTTGAGCGTCAATGCCACCCCATCCCACCCCCCACCCCACGCCCCCCCACTACATCACCCCACTCCATCAAGATCTGCAGCTCCACACCTCCGAACACCAATTTTTCAACCCGCATTTTCGCAACAATGGTCTTTGAAATTGACGACCCTTCCAAGGGAGCGTGCACGAACATCAATTTCTCAACCCACTTTTTCGCAACATCGATTTTTGAAATTTGCAACCCTTCCAAGGGATCGTGAATGACACATGTCAAAATAAGCACCCCTTCCAAGGGCGCCGTATCAACCGAATGCCTACAACTACAATTAAAACTACAACTGCTACAACATACTACAACTAAAACCTACAATTAGAACTGCAACCCCCACTACAACTACAACTACAACTACATGACAACGACAACGACAACTACAACTGCGCTACACTACACTTCACTGCAACTACAAACACAACTGCAACTGCAACTACAACAACTTGAGGCCAAAGGGAAGGGGATGAAAGCTAGTTGGGCAAGGAGAGATGTGTATTGAAAGAATATGTGGCCTACCACTCGATGTTGCTGACACGTTCACAGCAGTGTGTCATGATGCCAGCTCGCATGCATCATAATCATTCCACAACCCTCCCCTTGACATCCTAGCACACCAGCGTTAACATTACCCTCCTAGCATCCCATTTGCCAAATACAAAGTGCCCCAACCGAACGCGCTTCGGTTGAGCCACTTTGCAGCCATCTGATGAATCTCTTTCCCTCGGCCTTTCCTTCCTTGTTCCTGTCCATGATATATTCTATATACTATATATATTTATTTGACTATGATGAATATATCTAAGTATCTCCATCTGCCTAGCGACACATCGGTAATTTTATAATCGATTTGTAACGCTATGTATATATAAATATCCTGCAAATATATAAATATATCCTGTATATAGATATATCCTGTATATATATATATAAATATATCCTGTACATATATATATTTTTTTTTATCCTGTATATATATATATATATATCCTGTAAATATATGTATACAGGTATCCTGTAAATAATAAATAAATAAATACACATATATATATATATATCCTACATATAAATTTATTTATATCCTGTATATACTATATATAGGCTATATATGTGTATATGCTATATATGTCGGATATATATATATATAGGTCCTATTTATATATATATATATATATATGGGTCCTATAAATAAATAAATAAATATATATATATATATAAACTAAATACATGTCTCTATCTCTATGTCTGTGTGTTTACACCTTTCTCTGCCCCCGTCATGGCTGCCAAGGCCCATGGCGGCCCTGGCGGGGTTTGAACCCGCGGGGGGGGGGGGGGGGGGGGGTGATAGCTTTTGTACATGCCATGACTACGCAATACAGTGTGTAGCTTCCATGTGAAAATACCGCATATCACCTAATTAACCTTTCCACTGCGCCAATCCGTGGCTCAAGACTGAGTGGCATAGCTCACAGAGAAAAGTCGCTGCGCTCCACTCCGGCTGCCAGGTGTTCACTTGTAATCCAGGGCCCCTCAATACGGGGGATTGCTACCTCAAAGTGGTAGCGGAGCGTTGTGTTCTGATTGTTCCGTTATCACGGAGGTAGTTTGTAGCTGCCCCGCGTTAGGATTTTAAGAGCAGCCTGAACAGCCTTGTACATAGCGCCGCCATGGTCATAATCCGTAACATGCATTCTGACGAAGAGCTTCTCCCTGCATGCCCTGCAGAAGAAGATGCCTACGCTATTCAGCCAGCAGAGAACCGTACCGGACTAAGAATGACCCCTAAAGGTCCCTCCTCAATTCGATGGACAGTCATCTTGGTTTTAGTATGAAGATGTCATTGATGACTGGCTTGGAATCACAACACTAGATCCGGACAAGCATGGACCATCACTCAAGAATGCATTGGTAGGAGCCGCATCCTTTTACAAGTCAATGCTCGATAACGCCCTGCTCCGAGACCCGGACCGCGGCCTTGCACACTTCAAGGATACCTTGAGACCCTATACTTTGTGAAGGGAGTGAATCATGTGTTCCTTTGGAGATTTCCGCAATTGTTTCGAACATACCGCGGCCAGAATGAATTCGTGCACTGGAAAGGACGTTTCGAGATTGCACAGAAGCGCCTCCTTGCATCTTGGAGTGACTTGTTAGACCTTGCGGATCTTCCAGAAGTAGGCACTGCCGATTTCTTGGCGGCCCTCACAGCAGCGCAACAAGCCGAAATGGCAAACTTGCCTGACGATGATGCACGTCGTGCATATCAAGTCACAGTAAGAGAAACGACCATACCAAACAGAAGACGTGATCACATGGCCATGTTCCCCTTGTCAAACAACTTGATGAGTTTGATCTTTTTAGTGCAAGCTGACCTGAATGAACAACAGCGGGAACGATTTGTGAGCAGTATGAACATACGCCAAATATCAATGCCACAATATACGTACCTGCAAGTGAAAACCCTGTTGTTAGAACTCTTTTGCGTGTCCCGCACAGGAGTAGCTGACCCCAATATTGCTCACCGCAAAAGGTCCTCTTTCTACATCATCGAAGAAGGAGAGACGGAAGATGGTGAGAAAGGATTTTGGGTCGTTGATGGAGAAACAGGTGAAGAACATTCAAGAAAGGTAGACCAAAAGGCTATGGCAAGAAAGGAAGAAAACGTTCAAGACCAGGCTTCCGTCCTAGGTCAAAAGGCAAGGGCTATGCCGCTACATGGGATGATGACCAACAAGACACAGCCTTCTGGCAGAAAGGAAAAGGAAAGAAAGGCAAGAAAGGANTAGGTCAAAAGGCAAGGGCTATGCCGCTACATGGGATGATGACCAACAAGACACAGCCTTCTGGCAGAAAGGAAAAGGAAAGAAAGGCAAGAAAGGATTTATGAAAGGAAAGGACTCCTTCAAAGGAATGCCTTGGAAAGGAGGGAAAGGAAAGGGTAAAGACAAAGGAGGAAAACAGCCTTTCCCTGCACAACAACAGCAAGCAAATGTTGCACAACAACAACCTGCAACAGCATCTACACAGCCTCCACAAACAGACAAAGCAGATCTTGCCGAAGAAGGCTGGGGTAACTATGAGTATGATTGGAATGATTGGTCATGGTACACATCAGACTATNGCCTCCACAAACAGACAAAGCAGATCTTGCCGAAGAAGGCTGGGGTAACTATGAGTATGATTGGAATGATTGGTCATGGTACACATCAGACTATGATGTCGATTACTACGGTGATGACACATCTTGGTACAGTTGGGCATACTTTGAATCCGACATGGATCTGCCTGAAACAGAGACATCAGCACCGGTAATAGTGGACGGACAGACGGACCAAAACGATCAGATCTGTTTCCATTTGTGCTGTTTGTTCCGTTCGGACACAGACCCCTGTCATTCATGATTAACATGCTGATGTCCGTGACTCTGTTGTACCGCCTGTGCATTCGTCTGTACAGAAACTCGCTGAAAAGCATTCATACATCCGATTCAAGCGACGCCATTTCTAGCGATTACTTGGGCAGTGAATACCAGCATCCGATTCCGTTCCATTCCGATGTCTCGGAGGAACATGCATGTCTGAACTATGATCATGGAGCTCAGCAGTCTTTGCTTTGTGAGTATGTTGACTTGGGTACCCATCCGACTTATGTGATCTTGGATTCAGGTTGTACTCGTGCCATGTGCTCACGATATGCCGTCGATCGACTTGTTCAAGCTTGCCAAGCACATCCATATCGTGACAACATATGGTTCAGTAAACAACCGTGTTCAAGTAAGTTTTCATTTGCGAATGGAGAACAGTCAACTGTCAAAGAAAGANACATCCATATCGTGACAACATATGGTTCAGTAAACAACCGTGTTCAAGTAAGTTTTCATTTGCGAATGGAGAACAGTCAACTGTCAAAGAAAGACTTGTCATTCACTTCAGGAATGATCTTGCTCCAAGTGGTTGGATTAAGACATGTGTTGACATTTTGGACAAAGGTCGTGTGCCAATTCTTTTCAGTGTTGAACAGATGAGGAACTTGAGAATGAACATTGAGCACACTCCCGCAGGAGAATACATGACATGTCCACTTTTTGGTATGCATCGTACCGCTCTCTCGGTCAGCACATCCAACCATCCTGTTCTTGACATTATGGCTTTAGCAATGGCAACCAGAAAACCGATGTTCAGCTTTCATTCAGAAGAGATCACATGTCCTGCATGTAATGGCAAACATCGGAAACATACCATGACAGAAGGTTGCAAACGATACAAGAAATCTGATGCCGCTATCCCGGCCAAGAAGATTGAGAAGCAGCCATTGAAGAAGGCGTCAAGAAACCTATTCCAGCAGATACTCCATTAGATGTTCCAAGCAAACCATCGATCTTCTCCGATACTGAAGAATTTCCACCTGATCCACCGATGGTTGCATCCGGACCAAGTTCTGGACATAAGGATCCAGAACCATCAGTGCCTGAGCCTCAGCCCGAAGTCAAACCAGAAGTGAAGTCAGAACATGTCAGAACCAAAGGTTGAAATCAAGGTTGAGGACAAGAAGGAACCTGTGCCAAAAGGAACATTGTCATTAATTAGCACTGCAACGTATTCATGAGAAACTTCAGTCTCCTACAGAGTTGCTCAAACTTCATTTGAAGCACTACCACATGTCGACTGAACAGCTTAAGAGAAGAACATCAGCGTTGAAGTTGCCAAAGGAAACCTATGACAAGTATGATGCAATCACTAAGTCATGTGACACATGTTCCAGGAGTAAGTAAGATTGCACCTCCAAGAGCTAAGGTTTCAGGAATTCGCAGTGAAGTTTTTGGTGAACTGACATTCATTGATCACGGTGAAGTTCCCATCAACGCTCATTCGAAGCTACAGTCCTTACTCTTGTTTGGCGGTGCTACTTCTCTTACTACGGCATATGTTGTTCAGAATCGTTCAGACGCCACAACGATTTCACTCCTGCTGGAATATTTTGAAACACATCAGCTCAATCCAAAATACATTGTTGCTGATCAAGCTTTCATGGGTCCTGAAATGGAAGACTACTACAATCGACACAACATTAGACCGATCTCTTTAGGACCAGGTACTCCATGGCCAAATCGAGCTGAAGCCGCTATACGGCTATTCAAGAAACAGGTCAATCTCATGTTAGCCTCTCTGAAGGAAGATCCACTGCTTGCCAACATTACATATCGACAACTGCTGAGACAAGCATGCACCTCCAGAAACACCATGATCACTCATGGAGGAGTAACTCCTTTAGAGTTAGCATTTGGAGGACGACCTGCCGATTTGACTGCTGTTGAAACGATGACTCCAGCTCAGCTCTCTTCCGAGGCCCCTGCTCCTGAGAGACAACTTGAGGCTTTGAGGTTACTAGCTAGACAGAAGTTTCTAGAGGCNAAACGATGACTCCAGCTCAGCTCTCTTCCGAGGCCCCTGCTCCTGAGAGACAACTTGAGGCTTTGAGGTTACTAGCTAGACAGAAGTTTCTAGAGGCAAGACAATCTGATGACCTTCGACGTGACATTGCAAGCAAACTCCAACTCAGTGATGGACCGTTCTTTCCTGGAGACAAGGTTTACTATTGGACCGAAGACAAATCAAAAATCAAGTCAGATGGTTCAAATGGAGGAAAATGGATCAAAGGAAAGTTGGTTTCAGTTGATGGTAGCATGTTGGAGTAGATTTAGGAACCAGAATCGTGAAGGTCAACATCAGCAAGATCAGAAAGGATCATAATCCAATTGAAGATGTTGAAGTTCCTCTAGATCCAACTGCTTTAGCTAGCGCGGATCACACGGCCACAAGTGCCGCTGGCGTGGCCGCTGATTCTTGTGTCACAACCATGAAGACCAAAGCTGAAGACTTTGCCAATACCATCTTGAAACATGATGCATCACTTGAAGGACCAGAAGGTATCAAGTATGTTAATTACATGTGGGAACCAGTTACACATGGCAAGGTTGATTTTCTTGAGATGTTCAGTGGTTCCGCAAAGCTTAGTCAGACAGCTGCATCACAGGGTCTTCGAGTAGGTGCACTCATTGATCTAAGAACAGGTTACGACCTCTTGACCGCTGACGGTCGAAGACGTGCCATGGAAGTGATAGAGCGACAGCAGCCTAAGATCATCCACATGGCTCCAGTGTGTGGTCCTTGGAGTCAAATGCAAAATATAAACGATCCTGCTGATAGTTGGTACAAAAGGAAAAAGTACTTACCAATGGTTGAGTTTTGTGCCAAGGTAGCTCTATACCAATTGGAGCGTGGACGATTTTTCATAATCGAAAATCCAGCAACTTCCAAAATCTGGTACAGCAAGCACTTCCAGCGTCTCTTGATGAAGTATGGCGTAACCTAGGGAACCTTAGACATGTGTGCATTTGGTATGAGATCCCCCAATGGCTATTGCTATTACAAGCCAACATCCTTGTTGCACAACTTTCCTGATGGTACTCTTGATCCTGTTTTCAAGCCTTGCGCCAACAAGCTCGGGGGTGTCAATCAACATGTACACCACCAGTTGGAGGGTAATGCACCTGGATACGGATCAAGAACGAAGTTGGCACAGGTATATCCATATAGATTTTGTTCAACTCTCATCAGAAGCATTTTGCCACGTGGAAATTCGCGGACTCTCAATCCAACCCAGACCTCACTTGTAGTTGAGTTGCTGTACTGCCTTGACTTGACTCAGTTGCGTGACGTTCAAAAGGAATGTGCCGATCAGACGGCCTGTGAGTATCCTGTCTTTACTTCAGTGTATGAACAAGCACTTCCTGTCCGCGACTACTTTACGCGCCGCTTACTTAACCGCGTAAATGCCCTTCCTGCCGGAAGCACATATCATCCAGTACAGATTGAAGCACAGCAAGAAGTTTCACATCTCAGACANGCGTAAATGCCCTTCCTGCCGGAAGCACATATCATCCAGTACAGATTGAAGCACAGCAAGAAGTTTCACATCTCAGACAACTCTACCTGAGTACATCAACGTTTGAGAACGCAATGATTTTTCGTGGTAGTTTCAACCATTAAGGGTTTACTACCGCAACACCAGTGGAATCCTGCTTCTTTGGAAAAAGAAGGATCCCATTCACATCCACATCCTGCTGCATCATCCTAAGGATATGTCTGGATTAGTTGACTCACAATGGAGTGCCATTTTGTTTTGGAACAACGATGGTAGTGTGCCTGCAGACCACGGTAGCAAGAAACCTGAACAATCACCAACAGATGTCGATCCTCCACCAGGATTAGATCCACCTGAGCAGGAACCTCAACTCGATGAAGATCTCACACAACATGATGTTCCACCTGATGATCAACATCCACCGGACAACGACATGCCACAAGCACCGCGCACACCACACAACAATGGCCCTCCTGATGATGATCCATATTTTTATACACCTCATCAATCTCCACAACCAACACGTGATGAGGATATGTTCACCACCTTCACAACCACCATCATCACCAGACAATCCACCATGTCAACAATCACCACCTGGACCACCTACTGTTCCGTTTCCCGGAGCCAACGCCATTCCAGTTGCACCGGATACAGTGATCATACCGACAACGATTGTTCCACCGAACATTGATGGTGTGGTTATGATAGATAGTACTAAGAGACCACCAGATGATCCTCCGATTCCACCTGCCACTAAGGCTCGACCATCTAGAAAAATGCCTGCTTCGTCTTCACACCCATTTCAGCCTAGCAACCATTTGGGGGGTGATACGCAGCCATCCGTCACACCAAACACGCCACAAATTGTCGCTCCTAGTGTTTCGAATGTGCCTAAGACACCTAAACCCAAGGATGTTGCTGTGCCTGATGACTTTGATGATGACGAGCCTGATCNTCCTAGTGTTTCGAATGTGCCTAAGACACCTAAACCCAAGGATGTTGCTGTGCCTGATGACTTTGATGATGACGAGCCTGATCCAGATGCAGGACCATCAGGACATAATGGACCACCACTACTTCCGATAGACGGGGATGAACCTTTCAATCCAGCACCTATGCCAGATCCAGATCCACCACAAGAGACTCCAGAGCCTGAGGAAGAAGAAGAAGAGAATCAAGAAGACACAGATGAAACGATTCCTTATGGTTCTACTGATTCTGATGACACTCTTGACTATCATGATCTGGTCATAGAAGATGATGACAAGACATGGTGTTTCCTCACACAAGAGCAGAAGATCTGTAGTAACACCGCATCATTCTCTGTGCCTCGTTTGATTGATGGTTCACCGATCCATGTTAGTAGTGTTGCATCTTCATCGTCCATTGGTATGTCCTATTCCGTTATGTCGGAGAGACAAAGAAGTAAAAGCCGGAAGTTCCGATCGGACATCATTGAAGAATATCACGGAATCACAGAGGAAGACAAAGCCTTCATGACACTTTATTCCGTTACAGACAAGTTTGCACACTTGGTGTAAGAAACGAAAGGAAGCTACACAACAAGAGAAACGTGACCTTGCAAAACAGTTTCTTGATGCCAAGAAAGCTGAGTGTCAGTCATGGATAGACAATGAAGTCTTTGATCTCGTTGACATGAGAAAGATGAAGGTAAGGAACTTTGTTGCCGGACGTTGGGTTCTTACTGTTAAGAAAGACAAGGATGGCAACTTCCAGAAATGCAAGGCACGCTGGGTGCTCAAGGGTTTCCAAGACAAACAGAAGAATTCACAACAAACGGACAGCCCTGCAGCATCCAGAGCAGGCTTTAGATGTGCCACTCAGTTGGCCGCCAATGCTCAATGGGATTTATATCACATGGATCTGAAGACGGCATTTCTCCAAGGAGAAGCATATGATGAAACAAGAGATATCATATGTCAAATCCCACCTGAGTGTGGCTATCCTCCTTACATTGGTGCTCGTTTGAAGAAACCCGGTTATGGTCTTATGGCGCACCTAGGAGATGGTGGCAGATTATTGATAAAGCCTTGCTTGACTGTGGACTTATTCCAACAAGAGCTGACAGATGTACCTACATTCTTTATGATGAGGCTTCAAGAAAGAAATCCAACTTCACTCCCAGTGTTGACAAACATGGACAAGTAAGCATCTCTGAAGCTATTGACCATTTGATGGATCCTGTTGCACGTAACAATGCACAAGGACGCCGTCCACACGGCTTCATATGCTTACATGTTTATGTCTCTTGTTCATGGGAGGAGATAAGTTTTTTGAAGACAAGGTACTCATCAGCTTAAGAAAGGACTTTGCAGTCGGCTCAGAAGACAAGAATGATGTCATGTTTGTTGGACAACGCATTAAGTGGAAAACACATGAGAAGTATGGTCCTTACATCTCTGTAGATCAGAAACTTGCCGTTGACGCGTTAGAAGAAGTAAAGATTGACAAGACCTTGAAAGACAACATTCAGTGCAATCCTCAACTTCATACCGCTTATCGGTCAGTACTTGGTCAATTCAACTGGTTACAGAGTAGGACTCAAGTGCGCTTGTGTTACAAGTTCTCGCGTTGTGCATCAGCCGCTTCAAGTCCAACCATCGGAGATGTCAGAGAAATCAATAAAGTTGTTAGAACCTTGAAGAGTCAGTATGTTGATGGACGTTTCTGGCCTCTGAAAGGACAACAACGTATTCTTGGCATGCCCGATGCTTCTTATCGTAACAACAGTGACAAGTCCAGTCAACGTGCCCATGTTATTTTCCTTGCCGAAGACCGTAAGATTCCGCCTAAGTCATCGTACCGTTCTTCCGGTTATTTCAAGAAACCAGATGTATCAACTCGTGGTTCAATCATTGACTATAAGAGTCATAAGATAACAACTACTACTCAATCAACCACTGTTGCTGAATGCTTTGGAACTTGTCTTTTCCTTTGTGCTCTTCGGGCTGATGTTAGTGGTGAAGTGTTGCCAAATCACATACGCACCGATGCCAACAATTTGGTGACAACTGCACAAACAACACACCTCCCGGAGCAAAAGGAAACACATCACCTGATCCAAATGCTGCGACATGAGAGTAACACCGGCCATCTAGATGACCTTAGCCATATCGCGAGCGAATACTGCTTAGCTGACCCGCTTACTAAACATACCGCGAAACCGGATCAGCTTGTTCAGCCAATCACTACGGGTCGTCTTGATGAAGTTGATGTACATCCACCATTTAGGTCTCTGATCAAACACAAGGCTTTCTTGACGACATGGATCATTGATACTCTGAAGGAACCACACAACATTGTGACTTGCTTTTGTGAAGATGTCAGTGAATATGTTTACATGTTGATGTTTGCTTCAGAGTGAGTTTTTGTCTCAGGAAAATTTGTGTCTGCGACTCAATTTTATGTTCGTGTGTGTTCTGGCTCAAGGGAACTCGAAACGACACAGAGCTGCGACGCCGAAAGCAGCAAAGGATTCCCTGGGCCAAATTCGTGCTACACCCCTCACACACTCATCGCATTCGACTCATAAACCATCACTGATCTTGATGCCTCCAGCACTGTCCAGACCGGTAGGTTCCGCTGACGCGGACACGCCAAGAGGATTCAGAACTCCCAGAGGTGAGCAACCCCATCACACTCCCAGATCCGGTAGTCGACGTCCCGATCGCCCGGGCAGACACCAAAACCGAGAGCCTGACATCAGAAATGCCCTGATGGAAGACGCCTTTAAGTCAACCGTACTTTCGCAGCAGACCAACGCAAAGGCCTTCCAAGAAGCATTATTAATTATTCTGAAGGGTGGTTCCGCTATCGCGGACTCCCAAGGCGTGAGCGACTTGCAAAACGACGATGAGTTCCGCCGATGGTCGGGTCATATGACCTACCTATTCAGGCACTCAGTTTTAGCTCATAGAGATGGGTCGCTTAGTGTGGCCGAAATGCTCTGCCATCCTGGCACCATTGGCAAACTGAAGGCCTTACACAACTGGAACCGCTGCGCGGTCAAGGACAAATAAGAATTCTATGATCAACAACATGTCCGTCCCCAGTACAAAAGAAATATGGCTTCAGTAGTTTTCCTTTTACCGCTTGCCCATGCAATTTTATCATCAAATAAAAACAGATTGCAAGTTGGTTTTCACACAGTTGCAGAATTTCAACCTGGCACTACTCCACCCGAAGAGAACTACATCTTCTTTGATTACGTTGACAAACCGGACACACGGTATCAACAAGCAATGGAATTTGAACAGAAGGATGGAGCTTCCATTTTTATCAGGTGCGAATCAGGCCACTCAAATGAAGCAGAAGCCACCCATGAATTCTATAATAGCTCCGCTTTCGCGGACAGGTATATAGTGCATGGGACCGTTGAAAATTTAATTCCGTCAATTGCTCAAAAAGGTTTGCTCCCTGGCGGCACTCGCAGAACCAGAAAGCATAATCACTTTGTGACGGACAACATGTTGAGCACTCGGACGCCGTCAGGAGGGAATCAAATGTCTTGATCATTTACTCCCACAATGGACTCGACATGTATCGTGTGCGGCGCACCAAGGTCGGATATCTTCTTTGTGCTGACACTGTCCCGTTGGCACGGGCAATTGGGATTTGGAGTCTTCGTGCTCGATGCTGGTATCAGATGCCTGAACCAGAAATCCTACAAGAAATGACCGACATGTCCAGCCAGAAAGACATCATGTGCCATATCACGAATTTACAATTGATTTATGACAAGCGTAAGTCGTTAGGTAAGGCAGCGGATAAATGGTCCAGACAACAGTTTTTGGAATATGTCACACGCACAATGCAAGATCCCGATGTCATGGGTAATGTTAGCAAATTTTCACAAATCAATGCCTGACAGCCAGAAAGGGTACGTGAATCTCGAAAGCGAGCAGAATCCTAACGAAAGGCCGCTCGGTGATCCTGAAGACGAAGATACAGCCATAATTCGAGAGATGAAAAATACCCTATTCCAGATTCAGATGAAGGCTGTCAAGAAATACATGAAAGCCAAGCACAGAGAGGTCGACACTTCAGCTTCTGAAGCACCGGACAAGGCATCTGAGAGTGAAGGAGGAGAAAAGCTCGAGTTCGGCTTCAAGAGGAAAATTGCGGCTAAAAATATGCCACGTCCTGCGACATCACCAACGCCGAAAGGTGCCGCTAAAGCGGCCTCAGCATCCGCAGAACCTAAGAAAAAGGAAGAAGCCAGCTGACTCATCCGAGTCCGAAAGTGCCGCTGAACCGGCCTCTTCATCCGCCAAGGCATCCGGATCCGCATCCGCATCAGCCAGTGCCGGACACACGGCCAAGGCAAAGACCACAAATAAAGCACCAAGGCGCGAGACCTCGAGGCAAGCTCAAGATTTTTTTAAGGATGCACAAGCAGCACATAACGTTTTTGTCCAATGGACTCAAGAATTCACCAACCTGGAGTGGTTTGCGCATCCTGGCGAAAAATTTCCTTGCAAAAATCATGATGGGATTTGCCCGTGTAATGATGCCATGTTCTGGTTTCATAAGTGCGGCACCGGATATGGTCTCCAGTGCCGTTATGACGGCCAGACATGCTCTCATTCCATCGCGCACTATTCCGTCGACACGGATCCAGATTTTCTTCCTGATGCAATTGCTTCAGCAAATTCATGTTTCAAATTGAAGGAATTGTTTGACAACACAATGCAGGCAGAATCCCGTTATTTCGGGCCCGACCGTTCTGAACAGGCCGCTTATCGCCAGGACAGCATTGATGATCTGTATGCTCGAGCCCGAGCAGGAGACAAAGTAAGCAGTCAGCTTTTTATGACCTTTCTCACAGAAGGAGTCCAAGAGTTTAAGGCGGCATCCGAATACTCATATGTACCGGACAACGGTCGAGTACCTGAATTGGCTGAGCACTATGTCCACCAGCAACTCACTGACCTGCCAGTGCCGATCTATCGGCCGCAGATTATGGTTAATGCCAAGAGTTTTTATCCGATTTCTGAGGAAGAGCAGTTTCAGCTTCTTGATATTTACCGCAATGCTCTTGCCAGCAAATCACCTTTGTCAACAGGACACAAACGCACAGAGCAGAATGTCACTGCATCCAATATGACATCTCTCACACTCGGTTTAGTGTCTCTGAATCTTGGCCACATTAACCGGCAGCCAATCATTGCAGGTGCCTTCAAATTTGACAAATGGATTCGTGAGCAAGAAAAAGTTTTGCCTTATTTAGTTTCCCAAACGGAGGACACATAGTTACAGTATGTGAAGCATCTGATGATCAAGGAGGTATTGAACGTCATTCTGGCCTTTGCCAAAAGAATGGATGCATCGGATGCGTAGTGCACTCACATGCCGATATCTCGGCTCCAGCAGTGGCATGCTTTCTCCGTGGTTCACATGATGCTGGCTCATGGATTGAACTGCTTGGTCACCATCAAGCCAAAACCGAAAATAAGGTTTCACACAAACAATTTTGGTCGTTCCATGGTGCAATTTTCCGACGTGTGTTTGGACACAATACATCTGGAACGATGATTGACCCATCATCTGGTGTTCGCACCCAGGCTCCACCAAGTTCCGATTACACGGACATGCCTGAAATCCCAGCATTTGAAGATGCTTTAGGCTCAACAACAGTCCTTGGACCAGATGAATCTATTCTTGTTCTGAACGGCAGACTCGATGTCCAGGACATGCAGGTCCCTGCCTATCGCACAGGAATCACACATCGCGACGTATTCCGCCTGGGACTCAGCGAAATCAAAGTTGGAGTATTTCATATGTCATCATTTGGCTGGCCTTCCGGTTACCAAGAGGGCTGCGAAAATTGGGTCAAGTTCTTAACTGCCGCTATCGCGGCGCAAGCAGACTTTGTGACAGGCGATGGCAATTAATTTATTTGCCCAAAGGAACTTTAAACAAGCCGCCCACACTGATTATCAGTCCTGCATTCTTGTTGATCTCCTGGAGCGCCTTTTGGCCGAAATTAACCAAAACAGAAGCGGCATGAATCAAATTACATACAACATGTGTTCATCAATCCAGGCAGGAGCATACATCCGCGCAATGTCAGGCGGCCTGCGATACAAATATCAACGCAGATTGCATGCTCATGATCTCACTTTCATACGGAAAGCAGTCGCAGATATCGTTGACACGATCAGCCTCACAAAAGGCAACCGCCGACGGCGTGGTAGGTTCCGCTTTCGCGGACGAAGTCCTCCTCCAAGACTCCGAGAGACCGAAATATCTTCAGAACATCGACTTAGGTCTCAAGGATTCTGATCAAGCCGCGCACTCACCACTTGTTTTGGTGGCGAAACTTCATTGCCAACGAAATCTCAGAACACGTTCCGATTGCTCGGACCAGAGACGACGAGGCAGAAGATTTGGACGACCTCAATATCAAGCACAAGATGATGAAAAAGAAGAAGTTGAGGTTGAAGAAGAGGAAGAAGAAAACGAACCGGTAGGCAGACTTCGAAGCACTACACCGTCATCAGGTGCTCGTTTGCACGGCCGCGATGACCAGGCACGAGGATCATTCGAAAACACCAACAGGGTGCCAGTAGCACCACCAAAAACTCCACCGATTCCTCCGCCTCGACGCAGAGAAAGATCAGTGACGCCTCCGGGTCGAAACACGCAGAGACGTGTGCAAACACACCACCAGTTCGAACTCCACCACAACGTGCCAACACTCCACCAGTGCGCACACCACCTCAACGTTCATTGCTTCAACAGCAACAGTACGAATACCAACGTTCCAGTCAACCATACACACGACAGACGCCCAGAGCCTCGGCTCCAGCTCCACCTGTTCCGCGCAGCCACCGGCTTACTGGCAGAGAGGCAATGATGTGGAGTATGATCCAAGATCGGCCGTTCACCGGCCCGAGGTGGACGCAAAATGCCGACGGAAGTTGGTTCGACAGATGCCCTGAGTTTCCTTGGCAGTCGATTTATTATCACCAACCGACATGGCAACGCCGTAACAACGAGCTATGGCTCTACGGCCTACGGCTATACATTCCGTATGGGATTCTAAGTGCCGTTCTCATGGCCAATTTTCAGACCAAAGAAGAAGGCAAGGACAAAAAGAGATTCAGGAAGAAAATGCGGTTGTCATGGCTAAAGACCGAAGAAGCCAAATGAGCTTCAAGTAGCTTCGTTTCACAGCACGTGCAGAGCGGTTTCTGTACATTCTTGCATGCTCGGACACTTTATGCTTCGTCATGAAGAAAATTTGTGTCTGTTTTGTGATAGCTTTTGTACATGCCATGACTACGCAATACAGTGTGTAGCTTCCATGTGTATATACCGCATATCACCTAATTAGCCTTTCCACTGCGCCACTCCGTGGCTCAAGACTGAGTAGCATAGCTCACAGAGAAAAGTCGCTGCGCTCCACTCCGGCTGCCAGGTGTTCACTTGTAATCCAGGGCCCCTCAATACGGGGATTGCTACCTCAGGGGGGTCAGGTTCGAAATGAAAAATCATTTGCAAACAGGGGCCCCGAAACCAGTTCGGCATGAAAATATCATGTGAGCTGCATCCCGTCTCCCGGCAATACGTAGCTAAAGCTAATCCAACTCCAGCTAGCAAGCTAGCTTTCGTGACTACTACAACTACAACTACAGCTACAAATACAACTACGTCTACAAGTACACTACATTGCACTGCAACTACAACTACAACCTACTACAACCTACTATAACTACAGCTGCAACTACAACTACAACTACACTGCACTACAATTATACCTACAACTACAACTACTACAGCTACAGCTACAGCTACAACTACAACTGCACTTGCAACTACAGCTACAACTCCAATACAACTACATGACAACGACAACTAGAACTACAACTACACTACATTGCACTACAACTACAACTACAACTAAAACTACAACTACCGGTACTACAACTACAACTACGACTACAACTGCATGACAAGGGCAACTACAGCTACAACTACGTTGCTGCCTATAGAAGGACGTTGGCACTGCGCGCCTGTAGATAGTGCTCTCAACTATGTTGAACGCTTCCTACACTACATTACACTACACTGCGCTAGATTAGACTACAACTACAACCACAACTGCCACTACCACTTCCACTACCACTACAGCTACAACTACAACAAAAAACACTGCGCTACACTTCACTACAACTACTAACTACAACTACAGCTACACTACAACTACACTGCATTGCGTCCAAACACTTGTCGGTCCAGCAGCGGATTATTCACAGCAACCATTCTCTCCTATAGGTTTCCTATCTTTGAGACTTCCGCCACCGCCTTGTGCGGTACTACTGGTATTGATGTTTCATTAGCGCCTCCATCACAGAGTCTGCCGCGCTGGAGGCGTCCTGACTGACACAGTTCACAGAATGGATGGGACGTGCATACTCTTGCAGAGTCTCGCAAAGACTTTCCAAGTCCTGGTGAACTGAAGTTGCACCTCGATCATTTCTCGACGCACGCGAAACATGTGGACTGAACATAATTCAAAATCCAATACTAGGTCTACGATGTTGCTGATATGTGCTGATACAACTTCAAGCAAAAAAATCGTGGGGCGATTTGGAGCCATATTGGTTTATCAAATGCTGCTCAGGGACGCAGGGCAAGCAGAAGTGTGAGAACCTGAAGATCTTATCAAGTGCAATACCAGCTTTTCCTTTAAACCGGCAACAGGCTAGATAATCTTACCCTAGTTGCAATCTGAACTAGTAAATACCTCAGGGCACTACCAGTAGTCTTCCATCTGGCAAAAAGTCTTCCTGGCCAGAGCAGCTGCAAAATGCACCACAGATCCACAGCTGATTGCCGGTCTTTACATCAATATGTCTATACAGTCTATACATGTCTATACTGTGTACCTCAGAAAGCAGCAGGCTCCACCCTCTTGTCCGGACGAAAAGCAATTCGTACTAGCAAGAGCCAGCAAAATGCTTGCACCTTGGCAGATCTTGGCAGCACGTTTACACCACGAATCCATTGGAATCGGAGGAGATTGTGCCATGGTTTTATAAGAGTCTCAAAAGCAGTCTCAAAGGAGTCTCATGGGCATCGTAGTGATCGTATCTCAGCGTCTTACCATGCCAGAGCAACAGAATCGAAGGAAAGCTTCTTGGTAAACTTCTCGTATCTTTGGCTGCTGCGGTGCTGACCTAAAGCCAATCTGCTTTCAATGGCGCAATGTGAGCCTTTGGATGTCAATGTTGTCAGGAGCATCCAAGACTTTACTCCATGCTTGATTCACTTTGCATTTATGAGCTTCCTATCGATTTGATGGCTGTGGTCATTTTCGTGACTACATTGGATACATGCAAAATGATTGCCTTCTGGCAGTTGAACAAAGACCACCTGCTTCGAGAGCGCGAATGGAGCCCACTACCCCCAATTAGCAGGTTACGCAGTGAAGGTGTTGCATGGTCGCTTCAGCCAGTCCAAACTTTGAACATGCAGAGATACAATGAGATACACAAGATGAACGAAATGCTGATTATTGCATGTAGTTGCACATATGCAGAAATCTGCCGAGTGCAATTTATGACGCAAGTACTCTTTCTTGGAAAGATGGGACGGCAGCCAGTGGCGCCAAATAGCAATCTGTTTTTGCAGCAGGATGCATTGGTCATTGGTTTCAGTACAAGTGTGTTCATCCATGCTCATCCACTATCCTGACACACAGACTGGCAATCTTGTGCGCAGAAGCATTGAAAGGTGATAACATCTCAGGGGCATGGCCTCGTCCTTGGATCGAGTTTCAATGAATTTTAACGAGGCTCAGCCATTTGCAGCTATTTTTAACTTTCTTACCGCCGGATTGCTGTGTCGTTTCTGATTCAACGCCGCAGCTCCCCAGGCGCAAGTCTAACTTGAGAAGCGGTAAGAACAAAAGGTATAATGTATGTTATGTGCTTGCGATATCTTGTGATACTGTTCTAGGTGACGAGGGGGAGTGCCGAGCAGAATTTTTTTGGTTGACTCCTGTCAGGATTGGCCCATCATCCTTTTCTTGACCAGAGGGGCGGCATTCACTGCAAGTAGTTGATGTGGATGAGACTCAAAATACGGCTGCAATGATGAGGATAATGGTGAGCGTTGTTGTTGGCGGTAGTGATGAGGATGAGGAGGAGGATGATGTTTAGGATGAGGATGAGGATGAGGACGTGGATGTGGTTGGCGATGATGAAGATGGTGATGAAGTAAAGAAGTCACAGACGCCCAGAACGGAAGCCATCCTGCAGGGTAAAGAAAAACCCAGAACATCGCCTGAGAACAAAAACTCCAAGCCATGAGGGAAGAATGGATGGACAGTGGGGATTGAACCTTCGACATCCTTCGACCAGTTTAGGTTCGTCGCCTTGACAGGAATAATCCCTTCATAAACCTACGCAAAAAAACCAGTTCCTTGCGCCCAAACGCTAAAAGCGTTGAAGCGCAGAGGGCTCAGGTAGCTGACACTACCCTTCGTGAAAAGAGGGTCCGCATTTCTTGAAATCATACATAGCCATACTTTGAAGTTAGCGGAAAAAACCGCTCTTTTCAAATATCGCCTTTCCTGGTCTTTGCTCTCTCTCTCCCTCTCTCTTTAATTGAGGCAGCAACTCCTCCACCCAGTCTGCAACATGGTGGCCACCAGCCTTCGAGATGCTTCTGATACTCAGCCGATCTAAGCCGAATGCACTTCACTGGACCTTTGAGGCTCATGCTATTGATACATATAAGTACTGATCCCATTGTCGTGTCATGCCTTGTCAATCCCCGTGTCTCGCCCAAGAATTGGCCCCGCGGAACAAATCGGAACTGAGACTCCAAGTAGCAAAATCGAAACAAAGCAAATCTATTCAGGAGCTGGCAACAAACGAAACGGCCAACAAATGGCTCAATTTTGCGCGCTAGGAACAAGTTCTGTCAAAGTACTGCCATGTGATTTCTCATTCATACACATACAATGCGAGGTACAGTAGTGAATGGATGTGCACACACCAATAGTTTTGGCTACACGGCATTGTCGCGAGAGCTTCGACCCTGCAAATCCCACAGGAATGCATTCTTGATGACATCAATTTGTTCCACCAGGAACTTGACAAGGAACGCAACCGATTTCTTGGTTCGCTTTGTTTCATGTCGTCATGTGGGTGGAGATGCATTTGTCAGTCTTGAAAAGTCTTGAAAACTCTTGATCACATATTGAAATGCCATGGCTGAGTTCAGTTGGAAAGGGAATCAACAATACCCGTCGCATAAGGATATCTGGGAGCCTAGAGCCTAAATATTTTTTGCTCATTCTTGATCGGTTTCACATAGGATCAACACATTGTCTCGCTTTTGGCTTAGAAATTTGGAGATGAGATGAGGATTTGGGCGATTTAGTTCGTGATGATCGCGTTCACATGGAACAGAGTTCCAAAACAATATATGGCAGACTTTTCCGCCCAAAAAAATTAACATGAATTCCTGCGTGCCATCTCTTGATTGCAAGGATGACTGTCCACAATGTTATTTCCGCTGTAGGCATAGCCTTTGGGGAGGTGAGCCGCTATGCAGTATATAATCGAAGGAAGTTTAGAAGCTGAACCTTCTGACAATATGGGCAGATGGGAAAGCACAGCCAGGAAGGAGATCAGAAGATGGAGAAAGTCAGAAGATGAGAAAGTCAGAAGAGAGAAGATGCAGGTGCGCGAAAAGGTAGGAAAGTCGCGAAACGCTATGTTTTTCCAATGTTTTGTGGCTCCGGAGGGTCGAAAAGTACGCTCGCTAAAGCGGCGGGTGCGGAGACATCTGGGTAGATGAGAAATCAAAAATTGCACGCCGATGTGGCGCGAAGCACATTTGGAAGTAAAAAGTGGTAAAAACTGTCGGGTTCGGAGCACTTTTGGAAGTGGCGATGTGGAAAAAGTGCACGGCGTTGTGGCGCGAAGCGCGTCTGGAAGTAAAAAGTGTTAAAAACTGTGGGGTTCGGAGCGCTTTTGAGTGTTGAGATGTTGGAAAAGTGCACGGCGCTGTGGCGCGAAGCGCATTTGGAAGTAAAAAGTGTTAAACACTGTCGGTCTCGGAGCACTTTTGGAAGTTGAGATGTGGAAAAAGTGCACGGTGTTGTGGCGCGAAGCACATTTGGAAGCCAAAAGCGTTAAAAAGTGTCAGCCTCGGACCACTTTTGGAAGTTGTGATGTCGAAAAAGTGCACGGCGTTGTGGTGCGAAGCACATTTGGAAGTGAAAATGTTAAAAGCACCACATGCCCGGACCACTTTTCGACGGCCAGACGTCGTTTTATGTGGCAGACGCAAGGGATTCCGCACCTTGTCAAAAGTGAGCTAAACTTGTGGGTTTTGTAACATTTTCAAAAACGATGGCAGGCGTGGGACATTGGAAGAGGACCTGCACAGATGCATTTTTCGTGGCAGGCGCAGTACAAGAGACACTTCAAGCAAACATGTTGAGAGGTCAGGGCGTTGATTTCCTGAAAGGGTTGCATCTTGAAATATGAGATCTTCAGGTTTGCTAAGACTCTGCTAAGATGATTTTGCGTGACAGGTGCAGCACTTCGTATGACCTGGCTTCACGTTTTCGTGGCAGGCGCAGTACTTGAGACATGGCATGGAAAAATTGCAAAACGCATTGGTACGAGGCCGTCAGTTGCAGACTCAACTTGTCATTTTTGAAGGAAGCCTCGCAGAATTGCTTGGTTTTTGATGTTGTCAACTTGGAAAATGGAGGAAGTCTCGCAGATTTGCTTCGTTTCGGAATGTTAAACTACAACAAGTACAACTACAACTACAACTACAACTACAACTGCAACTACTACAGCTACAACAACTACACCACAACAGCCACTACAATTACAACGCGGTGGCGGAAGTTTCAAAAATAGGAAATCTATAGGAGAGGTTCGTTGCTGTGACTGATGGATGGCAGAGCGAACCCACTGATGGACCGACAAGTGGTTGGAGGCAGCGCAGTGTTGCTGTGGTTGTAGTTGTAGTTGTAGTTGTTGTAGTTGTAGTTGTAGTTGTAGATGTAGTTGCAATGTAGTTGTAGTTGTATTTGTAGTGCAGTGCAGTGTAGTGTAGTTGTAGTGGTTAGTGTGGTTGTAGTTGTAGTTGTTGTAGCTGTAGTTGTAGTTGTAGTTGTTGTAGTTGTTGTAAGTGTTGTAGTTGTTGTAGTTGCTGTAGTTATTGTACTTGTAGTTGTCATGGAATTGAAGTTGTAGTTGTAGTTGTTGTAGTTGTAATGGTAGTGGTGGTTCTGGTTGTAGTTGTTGTAGCTGTTGTAGCTGTTGTAGTTGTTGTAGTTGTAGTTGTCATGGAATTGAAGTTGTGTTTGAAGTTGTAGTTGTTGTAGTTGTAGCTGTAGTTGGTTTTCTTGTAGTTGTTGTAGCTGTAGTTGTAGTTGTAGTTGTAGTTGTAGTTTTAGTTGTAGTAGTAGTAGTAGTAGTAGTAGTAGTAGTAGTAGTAGTAGTTGTAGTTGTAGTTGTAGTAGTAGTAGTAGTAGTTGTTGTTGTTGTTGTTGTTGTTGTTGTTGTGGTAGTTGTACTTGTACTTGTAGTTGTAGTGTAGTCACGTCCAGACTTGAAAAATTCACCCGAACCCCTTCAGTTTTTTACGATTTTCACTTCCAAATGTGCTTCGCGCCGCAACACCGTGCACTTTTTCCACATCTCAACTTCCAAAAGCGCTCCAAACCTGACAGTTTTTAACACTTTTCACTTCCAAATGTGCTTCGCGCACAACGCCGTGCACTTTTTCGACATCTCAACTTCCAAAAGTGCTCCGAGAATGGTGCGTTTTGCCACTTTTGACTTCCAAATGTGCTTCGTGCCACAACGCCGTGCACTTTTTGCACATCTCAACTTCCAAAAGCGCTCCGAACCCGACAGTTTTTCACACTTTTTACTTCCAAATGTGCTTCGCGCCACAACGCCGTGCACTTTTTCCAAATCTTAACTTCCAAAACTGGTCCAAGCATGCGGTGTTTTGTCACTTTTGACTTCAAAATGTGCTTCGCGCCACAAGGGCGTGCAATTTTTCATGTCTCATCTGCCGAGATGTCTCCGCACCCGCCGCTTTTGCGAGCCTACTTTTCAACCCTCCGGAGCCACAAAACATTGGAAAAACATAGCGTTTCGCGACTTTCCTACCTTTTCGCGCACCTGCATCTCTCCTCTTCTGACTTTCTCATCTTCTGTCTTTCTCCATCTTCTGACTGCCTCCATCTTCTGACCTCTTTCATGGCAATGCTTTTCTATCTGCCCATATTGTCGGAAGGTTTAGCTTCTAAACTTCCCTCGACAACTACAACTACAACTACTACTACTACAGCAACTACAACAACAACTTTAATTACATGACAACTACAACTCACCTACTACAAGTACAACTACAACAACTACAACTACAGTACAACTTCAAGTACAACTTCAACTGCATGACAGCTGCAGCTACAACTACAACTACTACAACTACAACTACAACTTCAACTACAGCTTCAACTACATGACAACTACAACTACAACAACTACAACAACTACGACCAGAACAACCACTACCATTTCAACTACGACTACAACTTCAATTCCATGACAACTACAACTACAACAACTACAGCAACTACAACAACTACAACAATTACAACAACTACAGCAACTACAATTACAATTACAGCAGCTACAACTACAACCGCACTAACCACTACAACTACACTACACTGCACTGCACTACAGATACAACTACAACTACAACTACAACTACATTACAACTACAACTACAAACCACAACTGCATCTACAACTACAACCACAACTACACTACATTACAACTATAACTACACTGCGCTGCCTCCAACCACGTGTCGGTCCATCAGTGGGTTCGCTCTGCCATCCATCAGTCACAGCAACGAACCTCTCCTATAGGTTTCCTATACTGGTATACCATAAGCTGATGTCTAGTGCCCCCAACATCCGGATAATATAGGAAGGACGCCTCTTTCAGTGCGGTACGACAAACTAAGAGTGTCAAGTTGTCCAGCCACAAAGGACGTTTGAAGTGTGTCAGCATGTGTTTTTGGCTCCCTGCTTCTCCAAGTTCCTGTAGAGAATAAATGAGAATAAGCTATAATCATGATGCATGCCAACCAATCTTTGTATATACCTCAAATTTCCTCAAACGAAAATGCACTCGCTGAAAGGTCACCGGCAGGAGCTGACAGGTAGCAGCAATGCGTCCAAAACTTGGCAAACCTCCTAATGTCTCAAAGGCTTCTCCTCTTTCAGATCTCACAGTACTCCTTGCCTTTAATGCAGATGTCAGATTCTCTTCCACTTTCTGCTGCTCGCCTTTGCCCCACCACAAAATATCATGCTTGGACCGTTTAACCGCAGCCGATAGTCACTATAGTGTAAGAATGTGCTACGAAGAATGTGCAACGTAAGAATCTTAACATGTGTATCAGTTGTGCAAGTTTTTGAGTTCAGCCCACACACGCACTCTCACTGTCGAGGGCTGGTTGCAAGCT
Source organism: Symbiodinium sp. clade C Y103 (assembly GCA_003297045.1). Taxonomy (NCBI): domain Eukaryota; class Dinophyceae; order Suessiales; family Symbiodiniaceae; genus Cladocopium; species Cladocopium sp. clade C. Next base: position 116,624 of record BGPT01000904.1, on the reverse strand, counting down.
GTTGCCTTCCCTTCCCAAATGTGAGAGTTCGTTACTGTTCCCTCCATTCAACAAGGCCAGTTAAAAGAAACAAGATGAAACAAGAATTGGCCAAACAAGCCGCCTCAGGTCAATCTGTTCGTCAAAATCTGTGTTCCAAGCTCCAGCTGAAAAGGTGGAAGTACGGATCCACTCTGAACCACCTAGTGGGAGGCAAGAACTGCTCCAAATGCTAATTTCACGATCATCAATATTAATCAAATATCATATAATATGATATAATACAATTTAACATGATATGATAGAACATGGAATAGTAATAATAACATATAATAACTAATAACTATTAACTAATAATATATGTAATAGACACATCAGAAATCATCAGAACTAAGAGCCACACAAAAAAACAAATAAAAAAGCTACTGCAAAGATTTGCAAAGTCGAAAATCTGTCCAGCTGAAGCAGTGTGACAGGCCAAGTCACTGAGCCTCCCTCAAGCAGTACCTGATCTCTGCAGACTTTTACGACAAGCCAGCAGTGGGGACCAGACTCACACCAGACTCACTAGAGTTAGACTATCCAAGACATATTAGATCTTACAACAATCATCGTACGTACTAGATCCTACTAGATCTGATTAGATCTTACTAGACAGTTTGACCGCTTTGCCAAGGGCAGCCCCCTTCGCTCTCTCTGCTTGGCCCTCTTGGCACTTCACGCCCCTTTTGACCTTTCCCAGTCTGTCTGTGCCTTTCTCTGTCTTTCTGATTTTTCCATAATACTACCATATCATTTCCCATTCAGGATGCTCTTTTTGATTCGTTGACTTTTCCAATGGAACGACGTTCTCTGGCATCTCTGAGGTCGCTGTCTGTTTGCGCAGAATTTTCCCGATGGATCTCGGGCGCACTTCGCTGGTGCGTGACTACTGCCGTCAGCTTTGTGAAAGTCACTTATCTCTCTCAAGGCACGCTCCAGCCTCAACAACCAATACAAGGACTTCTATGATCTTCTATGACAGAGCACGCAAAAATTGGAATAACATGGAATAAACACAGAGAATACGGTGAAACAAAAAGACTTAGAAATCTCAGAACCAAACGCTTTGGGATGCTATGGCTATGTGTTTCAATCTATTCAGGCTACAGTCGAAGGCTGAAGTCACAGCAATTTTCTTGAATGTGTTCAATCTCACTGACGCAGCCACAATCGCTACAGTACCGCCCCCCCCCGAAGAGCTTCGCCCAAGGGTATGAAAGCAAGACAAAAAAATACGACTTAGACCCTTGACTGTAGGGTCACCTAGTGCAAATGAGTGTCGTTTGCTGGTCCGCAGCCATAGCAGTTGCAGTGGAACCTGCAAACGTCTCTAACAAAAGATAGACGAAAGGTGTTCACGGGAAGTTCACGGTGCTGATCATGTGCTGATCATGGTTTTATGCTTTAAGATGTTTTAATGCTGAGCTGCCAAGGCATTCAGTTAAGCTTGAAGCGTTCCAGGCGAGGATCCCAGAGCTGCGAATGACTTTTCGGCCCTACACCAAGGAACTGCCTGACGGATTCCGTCAGGCAGTTTGCAAATAATGTGAACATATGTGATACATATTCTTACAGAATCCACTTTGCGATTTCAGCTTTCTAAGCTTTGCTGAACAGATTTGAACAACAAGATTTAGGGCTGAACGGAGCTGAACCTGGTTGTGTGCGTCACCAGCTCTGACCATGTCAAGGACAAAGGTGAGTTGCTGCTCAGGAGCTGATACAAACTCAGAATCGCAGCTGCAAGAGCTGAAGCGATATCAAACTGATGTGATCCCATTAATGTTGTCATTAGCAAATATTGCAAGACTATTCCTGGGAAAGAAACATGGCGAGTATTAGCAACTTATGTCAACTGATAGAACAGTATGCATTTGCGTCGCGGTTTGTGCGGATTGCTGAACCTTCTGGGGGCTGGACAAGAGGACATAGCTTTGAAGCTTCTGCATACCATAAGGGTCGACCCTGAGTTGCATGTGAAATCACGTGAATTTGAATTTCATTCCTGTTGTCTTTGGTGGCTTTAGTTTACACTGTCGAGCACTGCCCACCATTGCAGTCCAATCTATAGAGCTATTGAGGCTTGGCACGCTTTGTCCTGTTCTCTCTCATAAGATAGAAGCCTTCAGTCAGTGCCAAAGCATATTGCACTAGCAGTTCAGAACAGTTGCTGACGGAATTCAATGGAGAAGATAGAAACACCATACAAACTAATTTAACCTATGCTACCCTTCTTCCCTGGAAAGAGTCCAACCAAGAAATACAAACCGTATTCAACAGTAGCCCAATGACAATAACTTCAAGCTGCAGCCTCTAAACCCACTGAATGAATGAAAGCTCTCCATGTTCTGCAGCAACTGCAATGCGCTAGACCCCTTGCCTGGCCAAAGGATCACCTGGCTGCAACCAACTCCAGAGCTCAAACCTCGACTCTTCAGGGGATTTCATGCAACATCCCAAGAACTATCACAATACCAATGCCAAACCATTTCAAATCCAAATTGATAGATATCGATGTTGTAAGGCAAGCACCGCTGCAGTGTGGTGCGGAAGAATGCCTCTGGCCTGCTTGAAACAGATGAAAAAGAGCCCGTGAATGCATGATTGGCACTTGCAACGTGGAAAGATGCTTCGAAAAACGCATTGGAAGCCTTATCATCAGTGCAGACAAACGCACAACCAGAAGATCGGCATCCATGAGCATGTGATGCCTTGGAGAGCGAACATGTTCAAAAAATCAAAAACGTAATCCCTCCAGAGCAAATCAAGAGATCGCCAAGACGTGATCCCACGAGAACAAACGTTGGCTTTCCAAAGGTTGTTAATTGATGTTGATTGCTTTGGATTGCATGCTTGAATGATCTTGAATGTATAGCCACAGGACAGGCTGGTTGAGGCTGGTTGATCTGGTCCGAAATCTGTTCATGTCTTTTCACCTTCGGTAGTCCCAGTTCACCCCTGGAGCAGCTCCACTTGCGTTGTTTGGGTATGTTTGGGTCATCCGTTGGCATCGCTAGGACAACCACCAGTAGTTCATGCGGTAGAACTCGCTCTCATGCTCAAGAGCCTGTTCCGTCTCAAATGCCCCAAGGACAAACAACATCAAACAACTATGACAAAGCAACATCTCTCAGACCTCCCCATTTCTTCGCCACATGCCAGCCATCCTTGGTATAATAAGTAATAGTTGATGCCTCGGCAACTTTCAACGTATTCATACCGGCAGCTCTACAAATGTTCGCTGGGCGTGCAACACTTGAGACTGAAGAACCAGCGCTCGTAGTGAGTGCTCCATCCTCGAGCATTTGGAGCACTGCACTGACTCTCTGCACCCGCTCTGCCTTCGCACTGAGAGGTTCACCACCACTGGATGTCGGATTCTGCCATTCCAACTCCTTTGAATGCCTGGCCCATCTGCGTGAAATCTGGCACTTGCAGCTTCTCACAAGACCAGAGGTTGTCAGAGTGCTGTGCGAGGTGTGCAGTGCTGTGCGTGGCTGCGTGCGGCTGCTAGCCTGATCTAAAATGCTGCCGCTGCTGCCCGCAGTGTGCAGAGTACTGCCCGGAGTACCTAAAGTAATTCTCAACAGATTTGCTGGGCGCATCTGCTATGCATCTGCTCATCCTTTATCATGTCCTAGTCTGCTTATGGTTGGTTTATCTCAGAACATGCTTCAGCCTCTGACGAATGCAAAGCTGATGAATCAAGAAAGCGAGGACCTTGGAACAATGCCCCACAAACACCTATGTAACTATATATGTATGACAAATGCTGTGACGTGTCTGATTGATGATTTCTGAGGAGTTGACACGGTTCACAGGTAGGTGAAAGCTGGTCCCTCTTGAAACCTGCGCACAAAAAAAAACACATCTCCACGCAACTTGTCTGGAATTATGTAGTCTTGATGCACGCAATCATGCACTTTGAAACAAATTTCAACATAAAGTGTTCCCGAATAGAATTGAAAACGGCTAACAAGTTAACCCAGGCTTCAACTGCAGCAGCAAACCAACCTTTTGCTATGCAGTTGGCCTGTGCGGCT
>BGPT01000904.1:94056-101481 GCA_003297045.1 Symbiodinium sp. clade C Y103 | reverse complement strand
TTATGCAAGGGGGGACTTGAGCCAAAATGGCATAGCCATTTTGGCAACTATATCGACAACACATGACTTGCTCTCCACAAGTTCCAAGCAAAGTGACAATCAGATCCCCGTGTGGTGCACGTCTCCGCCTGTGGCCCCCCTTTTCCGCCGAAAAACCGGCTAAATCCCTAGTGGCCAAGATTAACATAAAGGGGGGGTCTTAATAAGCATCATTCTTGAGTTAAGAAGTGTCTTTGCGGATGGGGTCCAACATGTCAACATAAAACCGAACAAAAAACCAAAAACCTAGGGCCTAAGAAAAGCACTCTTTTCTTCTTCGCCCCGACCCCCACTCCCACCAAACATGTCTGACAAAAAGCTATCAAAGCTCGGGTCTCGCTGTTTCATTCATACGTCATTTTATATTATCATTCCAGTCATTGCAGTATATTTTAAAGTTCCGCATTCGAAATAAAATATTTTGAGCACGCATCAGCATAAACTATATCAAACTGAAATTGTTTGATCTCTCTTTGGGCTCATGTATGAAATGGGGCCAAGAATGTTCAAGATATTTCAAGTTTACGTATATTGCAGTGATTGCAGTGCTTGCAAGTACTTCACGAATCTCGGGTACAATGGTTTCAGCCCGCGCAAGCACTTCACAATTTAGATTTCATGAAGTTTAGTGAATCTCACGCCCACTATTTTCAGCCACTGTCTGTGATTTCCGTCATCATTTTCTCCTATCCTCAACACCTAGGATTTGATCTCTTTCAGCCGCTTCAATTTTGTACTTCAGACCCGAGATCTCATCTCCCAGATCCCTGACTTGAACTTGCCGGAGCAGCTCTCCAAGTTAACTGTTTTGAATTTTGTCGGAACAACTCTCCATGTTTCACCATGTCTTTCTTCAAACCCGTCCTGAACCAACGTCCCAACAAGATACACCATCAAACCTCAGACCCTAAGATTTCATCCCGCACATCCCTGACTTAAACTTGGCTGGAACAGCTCTCCAAGTTACACCGTGCATTTCCGCAAGTCTGTCTTGAATCAATGTCCCAAGATACACCACAGGACTTCACACCCCAAGATCTCATCTCACACATCCCTGTCTTGAACTTTGCAGGAACAGCTCTAGACGTCGCGCCGCGCGTTTCCGCATGTTTCCGCACACCTGTCCTGAACCAATGTCCCAAGATACACCAAAAACCCTCAGACCTTAAGATTTCATCTCGCACAGCCCTATTTTGAACTTTGCCGGAACATCTCTCCAAGTTTCACTGCGTATTTCTGCAAACCCATCCTAAACCAATGTCCCAAGAGACACCACAAAACCCCAAACCCTAAGATTTCATCTCAAGCATTCCTGTTTTGAACTTTGCAAGAACAATCCGGAACAGCTCTCCAAGTTACACCGCGCATATCCGCGCATTATCTAGACATGAGTAACAGTATCATACCTACAGTACGCAGCAAGACCAATCGTTTCTGCAAAGCCATCCTCAACCAACGTCTCAAGATACACCTCTCAAAATTCCAAAATACATGCTACATCATGCTACAATATAAGTTGCCAAAATGTTCCGACTGCGAGGAGGTGTCAAGCAATGGGCATGGGTCAAAAGCATGGGAGAACCCAGCTTGATCTCTCACCGTCCCTGTTCATGCTCAACAACTTCTGCCAATAAGCGCCCTAATATTTTGGCAACCTATTCTTGTATTGTCTGCGGTCGAAAACCCTGGGCCCAACGCATTGGACTAGTAAGCCTGTAAATGCTAAAAAACTAGGTCTTTAGAATACCATGATTTTTCATAATCACAATGGTCCTGGGCTGAAACCTTGGGGCTGGAGATGTAAGTAGACATATACCAAAAAAAGGGGCCCAAATGCAAAAAGCGCGGGCACTAGATCCCATATATAAAATATGGTCAGGTTTTTCGCCAATGTCATGGGGGGAAAAGGGGGCTACAGCCCCCGCTTTTCCGCCAGGAGCACCCAAGGGGGATAATCTAGCAGAGCTGCTGGTCTACACAAAGTCTGCAGTAGCAAAATACGCCGCTACACTGGCCACACTGTCACTTCAAGTACCGGTTGCACAAACAAATAGCGCCCTGGAATCACGTGGCAGCTTCGTGATGCGGTGAAATTGCAACTGCTTGCATCACCCTGATGAGCAAACAAGAAAACAACAGGTAGCATCCAATCATATCCAATCATTCACTCGTTTATTGATGATCTGGCAATTGTTGTGACTGCAAGAAACATGAAACATCATGAAAAAGATACCTTAAATGTCCCCTGGATTGGCACTGATTCTGGACTCAAAATCCAGGCACCAAGGAAACACATCAAATGGATTCAAATGGGAAGAAATCCCAATGGCGGCGCAAAGGCCGGTCTTACTGTGATCTTTAACTTGGAGACTCTTGGAATGTTTCCCGTCATTCGACAAACTATTTTTCAGACTCGAATCTCGAGCGTCTGCAATTAGCGGATGCTGAAAAAGAAGGTATAATAGGCGGCGCAACGGCCCCGGTGGTTTTAAGTATTTGTATTTGGTTTCAAACCATTTTTTTGTAAAATTGTCATTATACCACGTTCATTTTAGGTATTTGCCAGACTTTCAAGCTCATAGAGGAAACCCGGAATTTTGCAAATGCTTTCTGTCGCCTTTTCTTTTCAAATGCTGGCCTTGCACAACCTCCCTGTGTATGAACCCCACCCCACCCACCACCATCTTCAGCGTAGCATCATGACTGTGTGCAAACATTGCCAACAAACATAAACGCTAATATCCCACCCGACACCAAAGAGACTAAAAAAATGCGGGGACAAACCGTGGGGCCGCTAGGCGGCCTGTTAGCTGAAACAAAACAAAACGAAATGGCAAAACGCAGGGCTTTGTGAGGAAGGCCTTCGGGAAGGGCAACCGGCCAACCGTACAAGGACACAAGGGTTGAGTCTAGGATTTCCCACATGATCCCACGACATCCTGCATCACCCCTCATCATCCCTCATCATATTCAAACAAAAGTTCTGACAAAAACGCAATGCAACAGTGGTGCCTCGAAGTCTATGCTCTCCATGGAAGAAGCACCGACCTTGTTTTACCACCCCTGCAGGACATGTCATGCCATACATGAGAGTCGTTGAGATTCAAACATCAACACTAGTTCACTAGTTCGTGGTTTCCACCCGCATGAACAGTATCAATCAGTTTGGGTCATCATCCCAAATAGGGTTGGAAAAAAACAACTAGGCAAAAGTGTTGCCCGACAGGAAACCAGAAGACAAACGTCCAATGTTCTTTCCAAAGAGAAGTTACAAACGCGTACCCGCAATTTAATTTCTGATGCATGGAAGGGTTTTTACACACAGATATACACAGATGCTTTTACGCTCAGGGGCTTTGACGCACAAACATGTTCATACACAGGATACTATCACGACATAGGAACCTTTACGCACAGAAAAAAATCTACACACAGCAGATGGTACGTACATGTACGTACTGTTTTGCGCAGCTCTAACACATGCATGTGCCTTTACACACCCATGCTAATACACAGATTTTTTTAACGCATACTGTAAATACTGTATGGTTTTTTCGTGCAGAACGCTTTTGCACGCAGCAGATTTTGCACCGAGAAGCTTCCCACACAAGTTCGGCATTGCAATTTCACCGCAGGTTTGCACGATTGCCGCGCGTTTCCGCCGGAACTTTTTTTTTTCAGGCACGCACTCGGCCAAAGAGAATCAACATTTTACTTCAGTTTTTGACGATTGACACGCGTTTCGTGCGGGAAGCATGGTTCACTCAGCACAGGCCGAAACGAAATCTAACCGCAATTTTGAACGATCGGCGCGTGTTTCGTGCGAAATGGGTGCGCTTCGTAAGCACCGACCCACACTGCGCTGCCATCTAAGAGCGGAAAGTTTTAAAGGACATCCCGGTTTATTGAAGGGGGGTGGTTGCGGGTTCCCATTTTGTAGGCACAAAAATGGTTTAAGGATGTTTAAGGGTCCCAAGTCCCAAGCCTCTACAAAATGAAGAACATGCCTCTGAGGTAGAAAAAGGTTCCCTCCACAAAATCTGAACATATCTGAACACCCAACGCCCGCATACGCCCGCGCTTTAGAAACGCATAGGCAGTAGGCACAAATGGCTTCTGCAAAATGTGGAATGTGGCATGAGCACAATCTAAGCAAAATTTCTGGCTGGAAAAAGGGAAACTCCCAAAAAAAACACAAAATCCATTTTGTAGAGCAGGGCCCCTGGGGGCCGGCGAAAACCGTCACTAACATGAAAGTCTATTGGACAATACAGCGCATCAAAATTCTACGCATTCCGCGTCAGGACTGAAACAGAATCAGGAAGATTCCGCAAATTAGCCGCTAATTAGCCCGAACAAATCTTCCCAAGCAAAGAATGTCATTTTCCCACACATTTGTGTGCAAGCCCTGGCTAGGTGTTGGGGCACCTCCAGGAATGCGATTCGACAGAGGGGCATTTTTGGGATTGTCTTTCGGAGACTTTAGCCTGCGTCTTTCGTTTTGTCAAGATTGTTGGGTGCCTAGATATACTTCTAGTTTCAGCCCATGTTTCTGGTTTTGCGTTTTTTTTGAAGAAATGTGGTCTGGACTATGGGCATTCATTTGAACCGAATGAGTTCCGACGGCCCCCCAAAAAAACACCTCCTTGGAATAGATTTTCTAATTTGGCGCCAGAGTTGACACTTATGATTGGGTAGATACATGATGATACATGTAGATACAACTTAAAAAGCCAGGGGGAGCTACAAAATGCAACTCAGATTGGACCCTGCCTTCCCTACAAAATTACAGCTGTTGACCGAACCATTTCAATAGTTGTGCTTCATTTTTACCAAGTAAAACCCGCTACACAATCACAACCCCAACCAATCTGACTTAACGGATGTTGGCACCGGTTGGTGCCCCGCAGCAAAATAGAATTTCTGGAAGCTGAAGGGTCGGTCCGCAATTATGGAACCACATCTAAAAACATAAAGAAACATAAAGAAACATACCTCAACAAAAAAAACAGGTTGGCCATTGTTTGGGCATGGCCTCATTTTTCCTGCCTGAAGGTTCTGTAACTTACGTCTGCAGGTGTAGTTTTTGGTGGGAACATTTATATAGTCGGGAACAATTTTGTACCGGCGCTGTCTCTAGAATATGGAAGCTCCAACCCCAGACCCGAATGGCAATACGTTCAGGTTTTGCAGCCTTTGGCCCACGTTTCTGATTTTGTAGAGGCTCCGGTGAAAGCTCTTGAGGGGACCTTGGCCCATGTTCCTGATTTTGTAGCTCCAAAGCCCTTGTGCCCATGTCTTGAGTGGCCCTTGGCCAATGTTTCTGATTTTGTAGGGACATATTATGGCGCTGCAGGCAAATAACACATCCAAAGCACCAAACAAAACCACGATGAAACACCCAAATCGTACCAGAACACTGGTTTTGAATTGCCGTGCAGTGCTTTTATGGGTTTCGTGTGGTACTGGTGTGCTTTGAGTGGAATAGGACCCTACACCAAAACAAGGGTTCAAAGCCAACCTTTCCCTACCACCCAGGGGGCCATCAATTCCTACGTAGAAACCCACTACAAACCAACCCCCAGAACTCTTTCTGATTTTGTGGAGGATCAAACAGAATCAAACAGACTCCAATAAATCCATCTGAATGGTTGATTGCGGGCAGTTCAGCCAGGTTGCGTCAGAGCAACACACCAAGAGTGCACCAACAAAAGACAAGAAAAAGGCGGGCAGCACTTTGATTAAGCGAATTGCAAAATTGTATGGTGGCCCTCTTTTCTTGAAAAAACGAAAAACGGATAATCTATGTATATTAATGTCGACAACCCCAAAACCTCTACAGACTAAGGAACATGCAGTTTCAGCTATCTTTGACTACCATTAAAATGTCTCTCTACAAAACGAGGAACTTTCCTTTCACATGCTAAGCTGCCCCTTGAGGGCTGCACAACAGAATGGTCTTGTAGGACCCCCGGGGGTCTTGATTTTGTAGAGGAATTACTTGGAAGATCTTGGAAGTATCTAAAAGGGTTGAGATACGTTGGTGTACTCTAGAAGATCTACGCGCCTGCGTCTATACACCTGCAGAAATGCAGTTGTAGACGTGTCGGCCTTTTCAACCAGATCCAAGTAGATGCATATATACGGTCCTAGATGTGTAGATGTTTAGATGTTTTCACCTGCGACTGTGCACTGGAATATTCGCACCTGCAAAAACCAAGCATCAAACATGTGAATATCTTCAAATACATTTCTGCACCTGCAAAAAACAGTTGTGCATGCACAAATGTTTTCACATGCATCTATGTGCCCGTCTCTTTGCAGTTAAATATGATGATGATGGTGATGATGATGAAGAAGAAGAAAATGATGATGATGATGGTGATGATGATGAAGAAGAAGATAATGATGATGGTGATGATGATGATGATGATGATGATGATGATGATGATGATGACGATAAGGATGAGGATGAGGATGATGATGATGATGAGGATGAAGATGATGACGATGACGCTGAGGACGATGACGATGACGATGATGAGGATGAGGATGCGGATGAGGATGAGGATGATGAGGATGATGATGGTGATGATGACGATGATGGTGATGAGGATGAGGATGAGGATGAGGATGATGATGAGGATGATGATGATGATGATGATGATGAGGATGATGGTGATGATGATGGTGATGACGATGATGATGAAGAGGAGGAGGAGGAGGAGGAGGAGGAGGATGAGGATGATGATGATGATGATGATGGTGATGATGATGATGAGAATGGTGATGAGGATGATGATGGTGATGATGATGATGATGAGGATGATGATGATGATGTTGCTGATGCTGATAAGGAGAAGGAGGCGGATGATGAAGATGACGATGACGATGATGGTGATGAGGATGATGATGAGGATAAGAATGAGGAGGATGATGATGATGAGGATGATGATGAGGATGAGGATGATGATGATGATGATGATCATGATGATGATCAGATGATGATGATCATGAGGATGATGATGATGATGATGGTGATGATGATGATGATGATGATGAGGATGACTATGATGGTGATGATGATGATGATGATGATGACAATGACGATGACGCTGAGGACGATGACGATGACGATGATGAGGATAAGGATGATGATGACGATGATGGTGATGATGATGAGGATGAGGATGAGGATGATGATGATGATGATGATGAGGATGAGGATGATGATGATGATGGTGATGATGATGATGATGATGAGGATGAGGATGATGATGATGATGATGATGATGATGATGATGAGGATAATGATGATGATGATGGTGATGATGATGATGATGACGATGACGGTGAGGACGATGACGATGACGATGATGAGGATGA
>BGPT01000904.1:44056-91556 GCA_003297045.1 Symbiodinium sp. clade C Y103 | reverse complement strand
CACACCATCACTTTTCAAGTATCAAACCTGTACCATCCACGAACGCAGCTCTCTCCAAGCAAGCCGCCTTGCTACCAAATGCAACCAGAATCTACGCGCCGCACAGCACTTGAACATCTTCGACACACGGAAAGAACTTCTGCGGTCCGTGCGCCATTTCCCACACTGCTTCCACGTCTGCCTCAACGCATGCACTGCCAAAGCTGTGCTGATTCCTTGACAGTAGGTAAAAAACTTGAGCTGCAAGGATTGGCGACTTCTACCGTCTTTCTACCTACATGGGAAATGATGTGCGCTGGCCCTCCCCCGGGAAACGGGTGCAATGTGTTCTTTTTTGGGGTTTGTTTTTCTTTTCGAATTCAGGACCGTTTTCTTTGCTATTTGCTGCATGTTGGAGCTAAAATACGTCATCGTCCGCGTTTTGGTGCTAAAATCTCCTATTTGACGTTAAAAATAGTTAAACTTGTTCAGTCGAACGGTGTTTGCTGCCTTTTGGAGGTTAAATCTCTCGCTTGTAGCATGTTTGTGGCATTTTTGGTCTAGAATCAGCTACAAGTAGAAAATTAAACTTTGCATGGCAGTATTTGCAGCATGTTTAAGCAAAATCTTCTTATTTGCAGCATTCTGAAGCTAAAATCCGAATTTTGAAAAGCATTTGCATGGATTTGCAACATTTTGGGCCTTGGAATTGCCTTGGATAATATCCTTTGCAGCATCTTGGAGCCGGCATTTGGGCCTTTTTTAGGCATCATTTGTATGGTGCCTGCAACTGTTCGCGCGTTAATTTGCATTGCTTTTGTGTTTGTGTTTTTCTTTCGTTTTTTTCGTTGTTGTGCCAGCGCAATGATTGCAGCATATTGGCGATAGAATGTCTTTTGTCGCAATAATTGCAACGTTTTTCCTTTACAATGATCCCTCAGGATAGGCAGTCGCGCAAGTTTCTTTTCGGATGTAAGCGCTACAGGGCTTATTTCTACTTGTTCATACTTGTTCGATTCTTTTTCAAAAAACAGGGTCTATCCAGGCTCAGTTGCGGGTCTACTTATGTTTGGGGTTTATTGTTTTTTAAATGTTGGTATAAGATTTCTTTAGGGTTGGTTTAGGGTCTACTTTTGGGGTTGGCTTCTGGAAAACGCAAACAAGACCGTCTTGGGTCCCAGGTAAGGGCAAGAGTCGAACAGGACGGCGGGGCCTTGAGAGGGTGCGCACCTCTCGCCCCAAAAGGAAACAATCGCATTTTTTCTTACCATAATGTTTAATGATGTTTAATGCATCATTGTTTTTTGCAAGATGCAACATATTCGATGTATTTGCAGCACTGTGATGCCGAAGTATCTTACCACTACCCCCAACTCTCACTTCGTTCGCATGGGGCAACTATATGCAACTTTAGCCCAGCCCGCCAGCAGGCTTTCTTATAAGAGCAAGCGTCTTTGCGTCGTTTAGCAATCTTGGCAAAGCAAGAAGCAACTCGCACTGCACCTTGCACTCAATTGCGTCCAGCATAAGCCATGTATTCGACCTGCAGGATTTTTCCATCAAGGCAGCAAGGCAGTTTCCAAAGTGTTTACAAGATTCCGCAAGAACTGTCAAGAACTGTCATGATGAGCTCGGTACATCAGGTCAGTATGTAGCGTCAGTGCGTTTCCCCAAGATGGATTGGTAAACCTCGGATGTGAAGTTGACAAAAACAAAATCATTCAGTCTCGATACGAGTGCTGGCTTCACTCTTTGTTAATAGCTCACATTGAAGTTGCCAAAGCTAAACTGCACTCAGTCCTCAGTCCTCTCCTATATAACACCAGTGGACAAACAAAGCCACAGCAAGGCTGCAACTCCACATGAGCCCCGCTGCGTTGCTTGTGAGGGTTCATTGCCTTGCAAGTTGATGCACGTCCAGGGCATCTACAGCGAAGAATGGTGGGAACATGGAACCCAAAGCAGGCCGAGACATGCCGAGGCCTTGAAGTCTTGATCTTTTTTACATGATTGTTACTGTTACAATATGTTACAATCGTTTTCAGCCATTCTTAAATCCCTTGCTCCAGCAGAACGGCCTGCATGGATATCAAAATCCGTATCCATCCTGCCCACAGCTCTCCACGAAGTCTTGGTGATCTTATGATCTCGCTCCTGAAGCTTGATTCTAAATGATGCTGATGCAATCTGATAGGTTCTGCTACAAGATGTCACAAGATGCTACCAGTCCAAGGTGTGTCGGCAGTATTGATTTCATACTTTCCCACAGAGAACTGAGAAACTGACGCAACTTCGGTATGATCCAAGACATACAGGAGATCCATTGAACACCTTTCACAAAGTGGCCAGAAGCTACCAGGACAAACAAGACGTCCTCAATCCCCCGGCAAATGCTGTTCGAGTTTGTGCAAACGATGCGAACGTCACTTGCAATGCTAAGCAGCCCACTGAATGATCTCATGATCTCTGAAAATGTTGGACTCGTGATCGAACACAGGTGGCTGTGATTCAACCAGCAGCCTGAATTCGTTGGATATCGATATCTCCAACAAGCAACAATAAACTTGAAGGCTGAACAAGGTCCAAGCGTTGGCTCTAAAAGTTCCCAAAGGGAGTCCAACCTCAGGGCAACAATCTTTCTGCTCAGAAGGGCAATCATAGCCATAACCATACATCAAACGAATCCAGACATCGCTTTCTGGCATAGTATGCCATGGAAGACCGACTCCCCTCTCAGTGTTTGAATACTTGAGTGTTTGGCAAAGTTTTCAATAGGTTCCTCTCTCGAACAAGTTCGAGGGTAACGTCCTGCTTTGGCAAACCACAAGTATGGCTATCTTCACTAAAACGCTGGCAGCATCTGACTCTGTCTGCTGACGAGAGACAAAACATTTGATGTAATGTGATGTGAGAGTGCGTTTCTCTCGTCTTAAATCTGTACATCGTATGCTGTTTGGAACAGCAGAATACAGTCAAGGGTGTTTCTAAGTACGCATTTTCAACATCTTGCTGTAGATGGCCCTGTATTTTTTGATATTTTTTGGCCATACTAGTAATATCTAGTAATACTAGATAATACTAGTACGGACTGCAAAGTTTCCAAGAGATCCTTGGCCAGAAGGAGACTGTTCTATGTCATGAAGGGTACAACCCTGTGTAGCAATTCTATCTTGCTGTCATGTGATCTTTTGTCTCAGGGCATCGAATCTAAGGCGGTTGAGCTTCGCAAGCACGATGCATGAAGTTTTCAGTTGGTGTGCCGGTGGTACAGAATTAAAACCATACCGTGCATGGAAATGCCTGGATTGGAGCGTAGAAAGGACTGCCGCCAAGTCGTCAACCTTTTGAAACTTTGTGCCATGCAGCTGCGCCCATTCCTTGTATATACATGCTTGCGGCATGTACATGCATGTACCTTGTTCTACCCTTCTGTCGCGGCTGTCACTTCCGAATACTCAGATCCCCCACTGTTGCACTACGCGCTGTTGTAGAATTTGCATTGGCATGCATTTGACTTTTTTGAATGCATTTGCATATTTTGCATGCATTTGCAACATCTATATTGGTTTCTTTTGCTCTCGCTCTTCCAGCCATGTGCGGCTATGGGGGGCTTGCAAAGCCATGACCTGAATGACCTGTTTCTTCTTTTCAAGCGAAGGCATGGCATAGCTGAAGCTAAGCGTCTTATAGCGTCTTTACGCCAGGGTACTGTAATGTCCTTCTGGTCACCTTTTCAGTGTGTCATGCGCACGTGGTCTTGACATTTTTTGGATGATTGTGCCACTAACACAGAATATCACAGAATACTTCTCTAAATGCGGCTGGATTTGCTCTCCGGCCAACTCCAAAGATTGCCAAGTCTTGGGGGAAACAGCTGAGCGAAAATATGCAAAGATCCGGTTGCCAGCCAAGTTGAATAAAAGCAGCAAGGGGTAAACATCGATAAAATATGGCAGAATGATGTGAGAATATGAAAGATAGGTAAACACTTTGGGCCTGATCCTTCTAAGCAACCTGGTCGACCTGGTCCAGCAGCGAACCAAACCTGGTCAAATACTCCTGTCGAGTAAAGATCTGACAGGTGAAGTCTCCCAACTCATTGGTGTCTTGGTTCCCCTCCTTAGATCAGTCTGACAGTTCAGCAGCTGCAGCGGCTCCAGCGGCTTCAAACGTGCACAGAATCATGAGGCAAACACATCACTGCAAATCATTACGACTCATTACGTAGTTGTTGTAGCCACGTGTGGCCACTTATCTTGAACCACCTCAAGTATTTCCTGATGTGCTGAAGATCTAAGGATCCAGCGAAACGCTCCAAATTAATTAATACAAACTGGAATCTGGAAACAAAAAGTTCCGACATGTCCCTATGAAGCAGACAAACATGACAAACCTTTATAGACCTTTATAGACCTTCACGCATTTGAGATCGTGACTCTATTCTGAACAAGCTCTTTGTAGAGGCCTGTGAAGACCTACGCACAGGCTGGACTTTCACCACATAAATAGCTTGTATCGTGCGTACACTACAAGCATGCAAAGGAATGCAACGAGATAAACATATATAATACAAGCAGGTCATTGGTGGTCATTGTAACACATTGTAACATATTGTAACATATTGTAACATACTGTAACATACTGTAACATATTGTAACATATTGTAACATACTGTAACATACTGTAACATACTGTAACATATTGTAACATATTGTAACATACTGTAACATACTGTAACATATTGTAACATATTGTAACATATTGTAACATACTGTAACATATTGTAACATATTGTAACATAGTGTAACATACTGTAACATATTGTAACATATTGTAACATAGTGTAACATACTGTAACATACTGTAACATATTGTAACATGTTGTAACATATCGTAACATACCGTAACATATTGTAACATATTTTAACATATTGTAACATATTGTAACATATTGTAACATATCGTAACATATCGTAACATATTGTAACATATTTTAACATATTGTAACATATTGTAACATATTGTAACATATTGTAACATATTGTAACATACTGTAACATATTGTAACATATTGCAACATATTGTAACATACTGTAACATATCGTAACATATCATAACATATCGTAACACATTGTAACATATTGTAACATATTGTAACAGTATATGATCTAAGCCTTGGCAAAGCAATGCTTGAAGTCAAGATCGAGCATGAGGTCAACCATCAAATTTGTCCTCGGTTCTGATTCTTGCGAAAGCACGCTACTTGTCTGTCTGCCTAAACATTCTAAAGACGACAGGGAGCAGAAAATCCTTGCAGCAGCCGGAAAATCAACAGAAGATGCGGTAGCAATGATTCTGGGGAAAACTCTTGGGAAAAAATGATCCCAGGGATGTCTATCTTGGGTTAATGGCATTTAGATGCATTTAGCGATCACATTCATTGCCGACATGAACATCTCGGCAAAACATGAGAACATTGAATGTTGCAGCCAGCTTTGGCTGAAACAGCTGAATTCGCTCGCCTTACAGGGCAACTTGTCGAGAATGAATAAACGACTATTGCAAGTAGACGAGAAAAACAGAGAAGGCGTTTTGTTCCCAAGGAGGGCGTATCTACTAGTCCAAGTCAAACGTCAAAAGCCTCGGAAACGTCCACAGAACAGAAAAAAAAGGGCGACTGGGGCGCAAGATCAGCGGGCAAACAAAATGGATACCTTGCAAAAAATTGCACAACTACCCCTTTGCAGCGCTCCGAAATACTTATCAAAACCCATGCCCAACATTGCCAAACCCCACATAGTTGCATGACACTGAATTCCAAGGTCGGTCAATGTGAGCACATGTGGTGATTCTTTTCGCGAACAGGCTCAAGCGTATCAGGTCCCCGTGCTTGTTTCTTGCTACAGACGTTTTGTAGACCCGTTTCCTGCTCTAGCAAAGCAACTTTTAGTCAAAATCAGAACGCTTGCGTGGACGCACCCCTGAACTAGCCACAAAGGTATAAAGGAAGCGGCCCTTACCCAAAGATCGGTTGAGCAAGTCAACAATGGTCTTGCCGCTGTGCTGACGTTTGTGTGCGAATCGTTGGGCCGGACATTGAGCCAAGAAGAGCCTTTAACTCCCCACAATAATAGTTTCTGTTTCAAAGCAGGGAGCAAATCTTTCCGTATCGAAGAACTGGGCCATCCTTGTCGAAAATACTTCTGAGATCAAGTGCCCGAGACCTGGATTCCATGGACGTTTTCCTTACCCCATTTTTCATGATCCTTCATTTGCATCCAGCCTTCTTACCCGATACCCCAAAGATCTTCAGCGAGTTAGAGCAATCGTCCAAGCACTATGGTTGAGGTATTTTCCGGAATGCATAGCGAAGGATTCTTGTTTTCTTGGTGGGGGGTCTGGGGGTTGTGGACTGTTTGCGACCTGTTGCATGTCGCTGTGCAAATAGGAATTGCTGCAGGAGGTGTTGTTGTGGGAGCTGTGAAAGCGCATTTCGTGTGGCAGGCGTGGGACTTAGTGGCACTCAGGTGCAAAGCCTGTCTCAAACTTTTTCAGACTCGTTTCAGAATCATTTCACTTTCTTCAGACTGGGAAGTATTTTGTGTAGTGTAGTACTATGCAGTACAAAATTGTATTGGGAAGTGTTTTGCGCAAGCTTTGTAGTACAAAGAAGTACTGGGTGATACTGGGTGATATTTTGTGCCAGGCTTCTAGTACGAAGTAGCTGCCAAGCTTGTTTCAGACTCGTTTCAGAGTCATTTCGGAATCATTTCAGGCTCGGAAATATGTTGTGTAGACTTTGCAGTCCAAGTAGTATTGGGAAGTGTTTTACGTAAGCTTTGTAGTACAACGAAGTGCTGGGAGGGACTGTGTGTAAGGCTTGTGGTACGAAGTGGTACTGGGAAGTGCTTTGTGCAAGGCTTGTAGCACGAAGTAGCTGCCAAGCCTGTTTCAGACTTGTTTCAGAATCGTTTCAGACTTGTTTCAGAGTCATTTCAGACTGGGAAGCATGTTGTGCAGACATTGCAGGACATGTGTTCTGCGTGCATTCACATAAAACTGCTGGCGCTCTCAGTGCATCTGACCTTTTTCTCATCCTCTGCTGGTTGGTAATGTTGGACACCGGGGNACTGCTGGCGCTCTCAGTGCATCTGACCTTTTTCTCATCCTCTGCTGGTTGGTAATGTTGGACACCGGGGGGATTTCCAGGTTGATGTGCATAGTCCACACCCCCGGTTTCCCCTCAGTATCACTGAAGGCAATCAGATGAGAAATTCTCTATACGTCAGGGTGGGAGGCTGTGGGCTCTGAAAATTTGAGCCTTTGGCTGAAGTATGTATCAGCACTTATTCCCATGTCCCTTCATACCAAATGGTACTGCACGACATGTGTTCTGCGTGCATTCACATAAAACTGCTGGCGCTCTCAGTGCATCTGACCTTTTTCTCATCCTCTGCTGGTTGGTAATGTTGGACACCGGGGNACTGCTGGCGCTCTCAGTGCATCTGACCTTTTTCTCATCCTCTGCTGGTTGGTAATGTTGGACACCGGGGGGATTTCCAGGTTGATGTGCATAGTCCACCACACCGTGCATCGTACCCACCCCGCTCGGTGTCCTTCCAACGTCCAGCAGATCTTGGAGGAGCTTGGAGATGGAGCCATCAGGGTCTGAGGCAAACTCCTCAAGCACAGCCAGCAGTTTTGTGAGGACGATGGGTCGTTCCTCCCAACCCTCTCTCCGGGCGATCTCCACATCATGTCGGCTGATGGGGTCGCTGATATTCAGTTCGGACTTCACGTACTGGAACGCCGGGAACCAGTTCTTCTCTGCAGCGAGAACCCAAAAGGCGGTAATGATGGCGTTGACTCTGCCGTCGCTGCCATAGCCCTTCTGCAAGGCTGTCTTTCCTGCCTGGTTGTCTATGAACATCAGGAAGAATGAGGGCAGCTCTTCCTGCAGGAAGGTAAGGGCGATGAATGCCGCCATGATTTCCATCATGTAGATGAAGGCCTTCCTGGATACGAACTTGGAGATGAACTCTTGCGGCAACTCGCCATGAGAGAAGACCACCTTGTTGGGAAGGCGCACCACAAAGCCCCACCCGTTGGCCTTTGCTTTCCTCTTCTTGGGACTCCAAAGTTCGGGAGCATCCTTGGCTCGCATCATGGTCTCACCCACGATGAAGTAGGCATCGGAGTAGTCGACCGCCTGAGAGGCAGTCTCCGGTGTGGACCACGGGAACGACCTTGGTTTCCCACATTGCAACAGCTGTTCCATGGTGTGGATGGCCGCTCTGAGCGCGAATGTCAGCTTGTCATTTTTCTGCTCACCCATGTGATGGGCCCTGGCATAAAATGGCTGAATTGCGGCCATTCCAATGCCACCAAAGAGAGTGGTGGCAAGAAATCCCATCTTGCCTGCCACCTTCTGTGCATCCTCCGCGGAGAGGCGATTGGACTCGAGGATCTCTTTCAGGACAGTAAGGAGTTTCTCTCTCCTCTTGGGACATGTCCCTACAATCAGCTCGCCCTCGTGGGCTTGTATAACCACTCCTAGGACTTTCTGTGTGTCGGCGGGTGGTTGTTCCTTTTCAGGCTCCATTGAAACTGAGGCAAGAGCTCTCTGCAGTGGCTGCCAACTCCACTCCAGTGAAATCGTCAATGAAGTGGCCGGCTAAGACTATGAGGAACCTCCTAGCCAGGGAGACCATGCTGTCACTGAATCTGCAGAATGCCCCTGAGCTTCGGGTCGGGTACCGTCAGCGAGATGCCGGCGGCCCCGTGCTGTCCCTAGCGACCATGGCCCTGATCGGCCGAGCCATGGGAATCATAGCTGGCCTGCTGGTTCCATCCAGTCTGGCGCCATTTCTGTGAGGAATTGTACTGGGCGGAGCTCTGTGTGCGCCCTTTGTTGTTCCCTTTGGCCCCTTTGGTGTTTCCACCATACTGCCATGCTCCCTTCTGTTGTTTGCTGGGGCCTGTGTTGGCTTCCGTCTGAGCCGGGCGTTTGCGAGGGGCTTCCGTCTTGGTGGAGTCTTTGGGGACTTCACGGCTCATGCATTCAGGTCGACGTCCGCCATCACCTCGGTGCTGACCTCCCCAAAAGACTGTCCGGATCGCATTCCCATTGCGATTCTCCAACCGGCTGCATCCCAGAACGCCCTCATATTGTCCAGCTTGTGGGCTCGTCCTCGGACTTTCTGGATGAACCAATCCGCATAGGCGTGGACATGGTCTTCCCCACCCAGTTGCAAGAGCACCCAAGCCCATCTGATCGAGTTGATGCCATCCATGACTGCGAGGACTGACCTTGGAGTCCATGCCCTGCCCTCTTCGTCGTGTACCAGTTGGTCATCGACCAGGCGTAGGGCTTGACCGGATTTGGCCTGCTTCTGCAAAGGATTGACATCTCCCGATGCCGTGAAGGAGCGTCGCTCCAGCAGCTCGCCCAGGCCGACGGGCGTGTAGCTCTTGGTGTTGACGTGTTCATCCCATATTCTGCCAAGGATCTTTTCCGCACCCAGCACTTCACGCTCTGGGAAGCGACGGGGCCTCCCGTCAACGGTCACGTTGTTGTACCTGGCCACCTGCCGTTGCCATATCTGTGCCGGCAAACTCTTGGGGGTCTTCTCGGTCGCAGGTTGCGCCGTTGTCCCACCCCCTGCAGGTGGTGCGGTCGGTCCTGAAGCTGGTGGCAGTGGGACGGCAGACAGACGGAGCGCCTCCTGCCACATATGTTCTAAAACAGCTTGGGCGATGGGACGTTCTGCCTCTTCCACCTTGATCGTGGTCGTCCCCTTCTGGAAGCCGTCAAGGAGAGGTTGGACCACGTGCTGTGGGCAATGAGAGCCAACGTCGGGGTGGTCTTGATGCCCCTAGCCGTGAGGTACTCCATTATGACCGGCCCGGCGCCGGCTGCTTCGGCCAGATCGGCCAGTGCCATGGCCTGAGCCCCCGATGGCGCTGACATCCTGCCAGCCTGAAAATTGGGCGGTCTTGGGCCAATCTGCGTTTGACCACCGACCATCAAGGTTGTCTCACATGACGATCACATCCGACTGTGTGACAGACATGTCGAACCATCACAACCAACTGTGTGATGTCCCGCATGAAGGAGAACCTGCTGTCCCCTTAATGTGAGAATGCTGAATGACGCTCACATCCGACTGTGTGATAGACATGTCGAGATATCACAGCCAACTGTGTGACAGCCCGCATGAAGGAGAACCTGCTGTCCCCTTGATGTGAAAAAGCTGACTCTGCACCAATGCTGGGGCCGCCACCTGTCCCCGTGGTGTGATGGTTTGCACCAAACGTTGATAACGAACCTGACATCACAAGAGAAGACATGAGGAAAATCACGAAACACAGGGGAGTATGAGGAGGGGGAAAAACTTACAGAATACTCTTGAAATTGTGGTGTGGCTGAAGACACTCGCCCATAGACGCCACGTTTTACTCGGATGCGGATGAGGTCTCTTCCTCCCCGGATGAGTCTGAACTACGATCAGATTCGGATGCGACTGGGCCTTCTTGGTCACGAAAGCACTTCTGGCATCCTCGAAAACCCGACTGCAATGACTGCACTCGGAAAAAGGAAGTCAATCCGTAATTCCAACCACACCGGGTCTTCCAGTGGATTGGGTTGTTTGAGGACTCACAAACCGACCCTGCGTGGACAATGTGAGACTTCGATCGGTGAATCAAAACTTGGGCTGGTTCACTCATGACCTGCCGTAATGAGGAAAGCTGGTCTCGAAGGTCAGCTATGTCAGCCCGGGAGACGGACCTCTCCGTTTCCCCTTCGGGTGGGTCTATGCCCTGCATGGATGACGGGGTCTCCCTGCTGGTGGTCTCCAGGTCAGATGTCGGAGACTCTCTCTGAGTGTCAAGAACTATGACGTCCTCACTGTCGACGTTCCTCTTGGCTGTGGCCTGGGGGTCCAGCAAGGCCACCCCACTGTGTTCTATCTGAACGAGTGGGGCCATCTGGATGTACCGCTCAACGGCGATGGAGCTCCATCTGCCCAGCAACTGTACCTGGTTCATCGGCATGCCCATCCTGGACAACCTGGGCTCCCGAGACCCTGCAAACATGGCCTGAGAAACGCTCGGTGGCCCTCCCTTCTGCGTCAGGTCTGGTCAGAGCTACCCCAGCTGCCTCGATTGTCCTTCGGAAGAACTGCACCATGTAGTGCTTTGTGGCGATCTTCCCCTCGTCGTCAGGCACAACAGGGAAATCTGATTGGAACCTGAACTCAGGGTGAGCCTGAAGGCGATCCAGGTGTCTCCGTGCTGCATGCACTGGGCACAGGGGATGGATCCTGATGCGGCAAGCACAACGGAGTGATCTCAGCGTCAGGGATCCAGCGGTGTCATTCTTCTGAACTGGTAACATAATGTTCACATTGGACTTCTCACTGTAGATATGCGACCATTGACAACCTGCAAGTTCGAGCTCTCTCAGCATGAACCAGCATGTAAGAAGTAAAACATCGCGGCCATGTGCAGCGACTTGCATGCTAAATGGCGAGGTCCCGTACTCAATGGGTATGTCTGCCAGTTGACTCACGTCGAAGGAGTCGTTGAGAACGGAAGGACCCAAGCCCCTGGCGATGCTTCGGGTGTAATCCCTGGCCGCACCCCGGATGACAGGGTCCACCTCCTGCTGAAGGTGTCTTCTCTGGTACGTGAAAATGGCTTGAAAGAAGCCCTGAGATGATTTATATGCCCCCTCCTTCAGTGAAGCCCCAAAACACTGAATGGAGTGGAGGGAAATGGGCCATGGTGCCACTTGCCACGCCAGGCAGACGGCTTGGTATGTCTTCACTTTCGAGTCGACTGAGGGTTTGGTGGTGTTGGCGAGGACGTCTCGCTCTAGTGCCTCGACACATCTGCGGCGGTTGTTTGGGAGAGCCGCATCAAGTGCTGCTTGAAGCGACGCCCGCTTGGACGTTCGAACCAGTGGGAGGTCCCACCTTCCTCGGTCGGGTGTCCCTTCACTGTGTCTCGTCACGGTGAGTAGTTCCAGCTTCCGTGGATCAACCCCCGACTCCACGATGGCCTTTGACAGGCGCTGGATGTCCTCAATGGACTTCACTCCATGGCTGAGCAAGATCGGCGCCAACTCCTGCTGTTTGGTCGCTCGAAGGAGCTCCCACACGTCTGCTAGTGTGGTGCTAGTTTGAGCCATCCTGTCTGCCGCACATGTGACAAACCTGAGAAACTGAGAAGTGTGTGTGGGAGCCCTCAACCAGCTGTGAGGGCCCCTTTTGCATGTTGATGGAACCTGGTGTGATAACCAATTAGTTCGAAATGGTCGGTGCGAAATGAAATTCCAGGAGGCGATGAGCCCCAGCTGAAGAATATCTGACATCAGTGAACCTCAGAACCTGTCATCCCAAAACAAGCAAGGTGAATGAATGCCCGACGACGGCGGCCACTATGCAGTGAAGGCTGCAAACAAAAGAAACTCACTCCAAGTCACAAATCCAATGAGGAGGAGGAGAGAGACATGACTCAACAGAGGAGGCCAGGATGATGAATGAAACGACTCCAAGGGCACCAACCTCTTTCTCTGCGACTACCCAAGATTCGCAGTCAATGAAGGTTTGAGATCATCGCCAGTCTTGGCTCTGATTGATACAAAACCAAATTTTGGAAACTCAGTCCTTTGCCGTGCCCGACTGTCTCCTGGGGCGGTGGGATCCCGTTCGATGCAAGGATCGTGCCATTCTCGTTGGAGGCCAAGTAGAAGGGTGTTCCCTCTGGCGGCTCAGAAGTCACTGAGATGCCTCCATATGATGGGGGTCTCTCTCCTGGTGCCGAGCCGCCCTGGCTGCTAGGGCTGCCTGCATTCCGACTTGGTATGCGGCAACTGCGTCACGGACTACTTGGACCACTCCATATCCATCATGGTATAGGAGTTCATCAGCTGCCACGACGACTGCGTATTGAGTCCTGTCGAAACGGACTCCCTCGGACTCACTGAGGCCCAGCCTGTATTCTATCATGGCCTCTTTTGCGACGGCAAGTGAGGAACGCAGAGCGAGCAGGTCCTGCTGTAGCTGCTGACCATTGGGCGCGTCATCAGCGAACACCCAAGTAGTGTCGCCTTCGCTCATGCCTCCAACCGTCTCCGACGCCAAAGGTCCCAGCTGAAGTGCTAGTGAGGTAAGACCCTCACAAATGACCTTCAAGGGATTCGACTCGAAGAGGAGGTAGTGATCGAGAGCAGCGGAGAAGGATAAGAGGGCTAGTCCGCAGACTACGCTCCCCACAGCCTCTTCCCACAGGCTGTTCCGGGCCAGCTGGCTGTCGACAACCAAAGCGACGAGCCATGCCGCTAAGCTGGCCGCCATCGCCTCTACTCACAGAGGCCGTTCTCTGAAAATTTGAGCCTTTGGCTGAAGTATGTATCAGCACTTATTCCCATGTCCCTTCATACCAAATGGTACTGCACTACAAAGAAGTATTGGGAAGTACTTGCTGCAAGCTTTGTAGTGCAAAGTAGAACTGGAAGTACTTTGTGCAAGCTTTGTAGTACCAAGTAGTTCTGAGTGACATTTTGTGCCAGGCTTGTAGTACGAAGTAGCTTCCAAGCCTGTTTCAGACTCGATTCAGGCTCGTCTCAGAGTCATGTCAGGGTCATTTCAGACTCTTTCCAGACTGGGAAGTCTTTTGTGTTGACTTTGTAGTACAAAGAAGTACTGGGAGGGACTTTGTGCAAGGCTGGTGGTGCTAAGTATGGAGCGGATCCTTGCCCAACAGCAACGGTTTCACCTCGAAAGGGTAAAGCCCGTGTATCTAGCCATGCGCAGCAAAACCAGTAGCTAATCAAGGGAAATTCCCGCTCGGATGAGCTAGCCAAGTCCTGTGCCAGAAAGAAGCTCCGAGTTATAGTTGTTCATAGTTGTTCACTTTCACGATCTGATTTCCCAGGCAGTTGAGCTACAAGTTCATCTTGTCACTACTTCACTGCCTTCACGGACGATGATCTGGAGCTTTTCAATTCCCCCAGTCTACGGACTGCGACACCTTGCTCTTGTGATCCCCCTTACCACGCGTGCTGTCAAAAGCTTCTGCGTATACAGGCGCGCGCTGCGCTATTTCGAAAGTGACCAGACCTGGGTCGGTGGAAAATTCCATTTGCTGCGCAGTCTTCCCAGGGTTTGGGCGCCGGTTGGGGGTTTGCAAGACCTATCATCTGTATTCATCTGTTACATCAGGTCGTAACAGGATATCTCAACTTGCCACAATAAATTTGGCTAGCTACCTCACTGCTCCCCACTAGTTTGTCCCGGCACGGGCGGTCACGGCCGAAGAAAGGGCCTCATGGATAGAACCGAGTCTTGATTCTGTTGCTACCCATGGTTGGCAGTCTGCGTGGATTCACAGTGAATTGACCCTTCGTAAGTTACAAGACATTTTCAAGTTTTTGTCTTGGGACTCTTGAAGGCGAATGATGTTCCAATTCGCGCAATTTCATCACTGTATTTGTGGCTGGAAAAGCCAAATCCAGCCCACCCAAAATGACGCCATGGATCGCCATATCATCGGAAAGTTTAAGCAAGGCCTCTTTGAAATACATTAAAAGCAAAAAAAAACAAAAACATGTGTTGCTGTTTTCGCCAGGATGTCAGCCTGCTTTCCAGTGCCATTGACATGATTCATCAAATTTCATCAAATTTCATCAATATTCAATACAGTTCAACAGATTTCAATAATATAGATTTCAATAGTCTATTTGATCCAGTCAAATCCAGTCATCTTCGCAATCCAGCCCCAGCTTAAGGGCTGCTATGGGCTGCTCGTAGAGGCCCCCCAGTTCAAGACTGATTTTTTTGAAATGCATTTTCATGAGCGGGAAAATAAAGACAAAGCATTCACAAAACACTGTATAAAACGCTAAAGAGATCTAAAGAGTGCTGACGGCATGCAAGCACTGCTACAACATACTACAACTATATCGTTCCGCATTCCCAGTCACGCGGCAGTCAAATGCGAGGCAATG
Source organism: Symbiodinium sp. clade C Y103 (assembly GCA_003297045.1). Lineage (NCBI taxonomy): Eukaryota > Dinophyceae > Suessiales > Symbiodiniaceae > Cladocopium > Cladocopium sp. clade C. Next base: position 76,564 of record BGPT01000904.1, on the reverse strand, counting down.
GCACAAACTCACACGAAGGAAATAGTGTTAGAATCTAAGAGGTAAATCCAAAAAGCAATCATCAAGTTTTCTTGGACTGAGCAATGAACTCTAGCTTTCGAATCGAAGGCTCCATCAAATGGGAGTGCCTCAAACAAACAAAACCCTACCAACAGACAGACTATGAAAGATTGCAAATATTTGAACATGCTCGATTCCGGGCACCTAAGCAAAACTTCCACTGCACTCTGGGCCTCAAAGGACGGGAAACAGAACAAATTGCATTATATAATATTATATAATGAGAATCACAAGATTTTCCAGCACATGGCAACCAAATTGGAGTTGGAATGTGTCAGTTTCAATGTTGTTTCCTCGTCTGCCAGCTTCTAGACGATTTTTATACTTATTTGTCCGCCACTTTCGCAGTGCGTTTTGGCTTCGCGCAGTACTTGATTGTCAGGCTTGGCTTTTCTTCCGAATAATTCATACTAATATTTCCGAATGTCCGTTGGGCACGATTTCGCAGCCCTTTAGCAGACTCTATGACTTTCTCCAAGGCAGAGCTTGAATGAGCTGAATGTCTTTTGCAAAAGTCATTGAAATCGGAATCCTTATGGGCATTGGGCACCGAGCCTGCCCCAGAAGACCACGGTCCAAAAAGACCTGCTTTCTCTGCAAAAGATACTCTATCAAAAAGCAGAGTTGCACACTTTCATACACTTTCCTTTCTTCAAAAGTGAAGACATGTGAAGAATTGTGAAGACATATTGATGTTGCAAAAGCGCTCCAAATCTCAGCTCTGCTGCTTGGCCAATGATCTTCCTGAGGCCATCCTTGAAATCTTGGGATTTCATAGAAAATGCCACGCAGAGGAAGCAACTGAACATAGCTGAACTGAGGCAAGCAGGAAAAAAATGTCACTGCCGAGTGGCATGAAAACCACCCAGACTCAGCAGCCATTCGAAGTTGGTCTCTAGGGCCTTGCCCAAGACACATCATGGGAATCTGTGTGACGCGTCAAAGATGTAAGGAAATGTAAGGAGATCATTGTACAATATCTTGAGATATCTTGAGTCTTGAGCTCTATTTTCCAGGATGTCAATATAATATGATGTTATATAATCTGATCTGACATGACATGATGCGACATGACACATTGTGATTGTATCCATAGTTTCTCATTACATATGATGTGTCCGGTTCCGTTTCTTGGTGCCAACAGCACCTGCAAATGCTTCTCTACCCCTGCGATGTCCGTTCCCAAGTGCACACGCAAGGGACTACCACCTCCGCTTGTCAGCTTGGCGTTGCAGTGATGAACTTCGCTGAAACACTTGAAATCGAACAAGAAAAAACACTAACAGCAGTAATAAAAGGAGTAAAAAGCCAAAAGCTCTTGAGATCCTTGACACTGTCGTACGCCGTATCTTTTGTCAAACCTAAGGTTCACGCGCAGGACTTCTCCAGACAAAGCGACCAAAGCAGCAGCGCTGACCTGAAGAAATCATTGAAAATTGAAACTTAGTAAAGACATGCTCTATGATGCGCGATGCATCTATATGGATCCAGATGAGTTCTGCTTCTTCTCTGTGCCAGTTCGAAGTGCCGAATCCGCAATGCAGGCGAATACCCACCAGGAACCAAAATGCGCACGCAACTGCTTCCGCCACTTCAGCCACTTCAGCCACTGCAACAGAATTTTCAAAGAATGCCAGCGTGCTAAGAATCAGCAGGGCAAACAGTTTTCCGCACACTGCTCTCTGCTCAGATACTCCCATGATTTCGGATATTCCGAAATTGAACAGACCCGTGCATCAGCTCCCAGTGGAAATACCTGGAAGGCTCACTGCTTGAGAGTAACTCAAGCAGTTTGTGATCAAGGAAGGCACCAAGTACAAGGACCGCCAAAAAGTTAGCCATGCCAAAATGTGCGAAACAGATCCAAGCAGATTTAGCTGAGAATCGTGATGTCTGATGCCCCCGAGAGCATGGCGAAGAAGCTGCCATTATGCTCCTGCTTGGGTGACCTGAAGCAGGCTGAACAGCTTGTCAAGACAAAGACACAAGATGACACAAGCAAGTTCAAGCAAGGCTTTACAGTACCATAACACCTGCTCGGCCCTGAGGGTTGACGCATCAGCAGAATCCTGTAAAATCAGACACAATTTCACATCACTGCACTGAGAGGCACATTCTTTCAATCCTTTCAATAGCTTTCAACAGCTTCGAATAGCTCTTTCAATGAACAAATACAGCGCATTGCGGCGCACGGGTCCTGCTTTGGCACAGCCTGAAGCATCGTTTATGCTGAGACATCTCCAGCAGCTCTGAAGCTCTGAGGCCAAAACCTGCGAAACTCCAATCACTCCTCCGGTGACTCCTCCGGTGACTCCTGTGCTTCCAAAGCCACCTTGACCTCTGGCCGTCTCTGCCAAGGACCTCAAGTTGCAGGCGCCAGCATCAGATAGTGTCAGTATGTCAATGTGTCAGTTCATGTGTCAGTGCAGTACAGTATGGGAACTGCAGTGGGAACAGGTGCAGGCCGTGCCGTCAAGACACCGCACTTCAGTGCACTTGACCACGAAGATCTGCCTGAAAACCAAGAGTGACGAAAACACCATGGCCACACAAATGACCAAAATTGACCAAATATGATTCAAACACGATACAACCAAAACGTACCAAAACATACCAAAACCAGTTCAAAACAAAGCCAGAAACCCAAGCAGTTGACGCCACTGGGAACAGTTCGCGTCAGTATTCTTGCAACCCAAGATGCTCAAGAATCAGCTGTGCTACACGATCACCGACTCCCACAGTAAAATCCTGTCAAGGACTTGCCAACCAGAAACCACACGTTTGACTGCAACAATCTCTCACAATGTCCTCAGCTCCATGGTTGAAAAGGACTACCCCANGTAAAATCCTGTCAAGGACTTGCCAACCAGAAACCACACGTTTGACTGCAACAATCTCTCACAATGTCCTCAGCTCCATGGTTGAAAAGGACTACCCCAACCTGCAGCAGCACTCGCAGGTAGACTCTGAGCAATGATTTGTAAATTATGCATGCTGTCTGTTCTTATCTGTTGATTCGCTAGCCTCCCCACGGTAGTCGTAGTCCACAACCCCTGCTCCTGTGTGGAGCCTTGGCTTCTCAGATTGGAAATGTAGTCGGGGAATTACTCAAAGCCACACACTATCGTTTCCTACTACAAACTAAACTGCATCTGAGATGCATCTTCTTTACTGCCAACCCAGAACGAGGCGCCACTCTGGCATAGGTGCCCTGCCGACGGATTACATCAACTCACATCAAATCACATCAAATCACATCATATCACATCAAATCACATTATACACACCATAGCACATCGTCACATTGTCACAGACTTCTACAAAGTATTCTAAAGTCCGCATGTCTTGCGTATGAGCTCTGAAGCGGTTCCGCCAGCCTCTGGGATGGAGATACAAAGCCCAGTCTTCACAACGCCCTGGCATTTGGAGCTCTATCTGCAACTCCAACATTGGAACTCTAACATTGGAACTCCAACCAAGACATAGCCCAACAAGATCCAACAAGATCCAAAAAGTATTCACAAATATCATCAAATATCCAACGATGAAGCCAACCGGTGCCTTGCCACCAGCGGGGATCGTTGTTGCCTCTGCTGCAGCAAGGTCAAAGCCGGCAGCTGCCTTGGCCGTCCCAAGAGCCCGGATCAAGAACAGTAAGCACTGAAAGCTCTCACATGTTTGACATTGTTTGGCAAATCCCAGAGCTGTGACATGCAAATGTCTGCAAACTACAGTCATGGCGCCCTGATCCAATGAGTTTAGATGGAGTGGTGCTATGATGTGCCATAAGCATCCACAAGCGGCCATAAACGCCATAAGAAGAGACAAGCAACCACAGAGCCACGCACAGGCAGCACAGCAGTTGGCTTGACCCGNTGATGTGCCATAAGCATCCACAAGCGGCCATAAACGCCATAAGAAGAGACAAGCAACCACAGAGCCACGCACAGGCAGCACAGCAGTTGGCTTGACCCGCTTCACCAGCATCTCCTGCAAGGAAGGGAACTCTTGTTCCTGACACTGGATTACACTATGGAATTTTATCGAAATCTATGGAAACTCCTCAATTTTTTTCCATTTTTTTCTTTGACGAAAGTCGCCTTTGCTGCAGCAAGTGCTGTGGCTTGACCTGCATGTTCCTGCGGCCAGAGTGCGTCGCAAACCCATTGAAACACTGAGACAAACCCCTCCTGCCCTAGCTTTACACAGCTTTGTTGAGCCTCAATGCGCCGTCTTTTGCTTGCAGCCTGCGCGAGACAAGGTGCTTATCAAGTGCACAGAAATATATGTGACAGAACTTTTGCCGCACCTCCCCAGAAACTCCTGTGCTTCCAAAACCGCCGCTTCCTCGCAAAGTCTCATCCAGTGACCTATGCATTCAACCAGGAAGCTGTTTGGCCGCCAAGAGGAGGCTGGAGAGTGATAGTGCCGACTTGATAATCTTGAGTAGTCTTGGTGCCAGTAGTGCCGCTCAAGGCGGTGGCGGAAGTTTCGAAGATAGGAAAGCTATAGGAGAGGTTGGTTGCTGTGAATGATGGATGGCAGAGCGAACCCTATTTTCATGTGTGAGCAAACTTGTTGGCTTAAATCCTGGTGTGGTTAAAGAAAGACTTGTCTCATTGCATCTTCCATTGTGCATTTTGACAACATTGTTGTGCAAGCAGACGCAAACATTGGAAAACGCATCCATCTGTCAAGCAAGCAAGGTAAGGGTGCAAAGTACCCCCAGTTTTGCGTCCCACTTTCTTTCTTTCATCCTCTTGCCCTCCATTGACAGAAGCCTGCCACTGCAACCAAGCTGCTCAACTTCCCTACATTCTGCCATGCAAATCCTCCTCAGCTGGTTAAGCGTAGCTACGCTTTGATTGTTTGAAACAGAACCCCAGCAGCTGTGACAATCAGAAGTGCAATGTTGTTGCGATCCGAGACTCTCCAGAATTAGCTCGGCCACATCATCCCCAACCGCTACTAAGAAGTCCTTACGGGTGTTGAACCGTTGTGACTGTCGTGACTGGTGGCAGCACCAAATCTTATCTCTTTCGTACTGTGGAAAAGAACTGCAGGAATCCTCCGGACCGTGATTGAAGAGAACAACTCCGACCTGTCCACACAGAATGATCATAGATACTCATTATGAAGAATCCTGATATATACTGTATCACACATATTCACACATTATCACACTATGCCTGGCAGTTCCCAGACCTCTCCGCGGTAGTCATAGTCCACCACTCCGGCACCGGTGTCAATCCTTGCAACCAATGTTGATCTTGGAGAGGTGGAGCCGACTCTCTTGATCTTGTTTTGCCAAATACTAAAACCCTTGGGTTAAAACTTCCATGAACTGCGAATTTGTGAATCAAATGTAGTGAAAGGCTCATCCAGTCTGCTGCAAGGTATGAGACGGGAGCGATTCGGGCATACGAATCCTGAAGGATTGCGTTGGAGATACAAGGAACTGCAAAGGTAGAGTGACCAGGTGACGCGTCTTGACACTTTCTCTGGACATGTCAAAGCAAATCCTGTGGAATTGCGATAGCGAGGCCGGTCTTGACAATGCCCTGCATCCACGGTGATGAAACTGATTGAAATTGTGCAGTGGTTTGGGGTCCGGATGCAACAAGCAGAACAAGCATTTGAGAAATCAAAGTGGCCTTGCCACGAGCCGGAATGTTGACAGGCTGGGCAGCAGTCAATGTGAATCCGGCCTGAGCAGCCACAAGTCGCGGAGTTGAGCATGTACCCAGTCTTCTCGCTGTGGCGGGGCAAACTTTGTTGCGTTTAGCAAAAAGTGGCCACAGTGAGTACTTGTGTGCATTGTTGCCCGCAAACGCCATGCCTTAAAGTCTTTACCGTCAATTTTCAGCCGATGCGTAAATATTCCGGTAGATGCAGAGCGCCCACCTGGTGTTTTCTTCTGAGCATACGCATGCATGCAAGTACTTACGTACATACATACGTATGTACATAAGTACATATTACACATGCCTGTGGGTATGTAGTTATAGGTACGTAAGTATGTGTCTATGTATGTGTATGTGTATGTGTATGCGTATATATGTACGTGATTTACATATGTAAATCACGTATGTATGCATATGATATGTGTATGTATATACATGAAACATGGATGTATATAATATATGTACGTGAATGAAATAACTTAAATATGTACTTGTATGTATATTGTAAATGTATGCAAATGTAATAGTATATGTACATGTATATGTACATGTACATGCATATGTGCATGCATATGTACATGCATATGTAAATACATATGTACGTGCATATGTACATACGTGTGTACATGCATATGTACATGTATTGTACGTGTATGTATACTTGTCAATGTATATGTAGATGTATGTGTAAATGTATTTGTAGATGTACCTCTATATGTACATGTATCTGTACATGTGTATGTACATACATGTGTACATGCATATGTACATGTATATGTACATGCATGTATACTTGTCAATGTATTTGTAGATATCTGTGTAAATGTATATGTAGATGTACCTCTATGTGTAAATGTATTTGGATGTATATGTATGTATATATACACACACACATATATATATATATTACACATGTATACTTATGCGTATGTATATGCAAATGTACCCGTATGAATACGTTTACATAAAGGTACATTTGCATGTACATGTAGGTGCATATGCACATACAAATGTCTCTGTGTATGTGTATGTGTTGGTGTTTATATGAGTATGTATGTATATATGCATATGGGTATGGCTCAAATTTATGGTGCCAAACATGGTCATGTTTAATCGTAAATTAACATAAACCAGCCAATGATAGGGTTAGTACTTTTGAGTCAGACCTATATGTATTTGTAATTGTATTTGTATGTAGATGTATGCATGTGCGTATGTATGTATGCATGTGGTCTATTTGTGGTATACATGTGTGGCCAAAGCATCGTAAAGAAACATGTTTTCATAGATGTGAAAAAAGACGATGCTGTAGCAAAATATATGTAACTATGATATATATCACTATGCAAGTAAATAAATAAGTTAATAAACAAACAAACTTATATATATATATATGTCTAATGATATATATATATATTTTTAAATCCATATCCGGAAAAAATGAGCACCAAAGTATATCAAAGTCCGGTTTCGACAACGTGCTTTTTGACAACGGCTCTTTCACCAGGATGTACGGGATATTCCGCGGCGTTCAGCGCTCCTAGGTTTTTTTTTACTGGATTTGATTGGGTTTGTTGCAGCACGATTTCTCCAAAAACTGCATTCTTGATCTTTGCAGCTATTAAAGCTATTTATACAAATGCAAGTCATATTCATAAACATTGATATATACCATGATATGCGCACAAATGTAAATACATATTACTTATGCGCAGAAGTGGTATGCCCACAAATGGTCTTTGCAGTCCATTTTGGGTATTGGTTCGAGTCATGTCACGTCCGACTTGGTGCTTGGCATGACGCTGCTTTGGCACTTCTGCCGTCTCAGAGAGCAGCTTCACCTCCATGGCCTCGGCTCCGAACTTCCCCAGTGCTTAGTGCTTGCACGCTCCAGCCAGGCCCAGCCAGGCCCAGCCGGGCCCAGCCGGGCCCAATGCACCCCGCTGCCGCAGTGCTAGGCTCTGTGCTTAAAGTTCAACCGCAGGAGGAGGCAGAAAATTGAGCAGTATGGCTGAAAGGTGCTGTCTTTACCTAGTAGCAAGATTTCTATGGATTCCTTTTCCTTCAGGTATATTTGATTTGTTTCAAGCTTCGAGATATCTCATGTACGTCTTTCAAACATGAAGGCCTCTCTTGCCAGGACCTCTGACATCGGAACATAAGATGCAAAAGTGTTCCCACATAGAAAACAAGATGACTTGCAATATGAGAAGGTATCAAATGGTATGAAATGCATTCATGTCATGTCATTCTTGTCATTCCTGTTGCCTGGCTATCCACAGTGACATAGGCACGTCCCTTCGAAGCTTTTGTCTCCTGCTTGCGGTAACAGGTGTCTTGTTCTGAGACTCTGGTGACCAGGACAGATGTATGGACATGAGTGGAACACCTTCGGGTCAAATAGGCCTTTAGCAGTCTGAAAGCGCAATGATTCAAGAAGAGCAAGCTGAGTCAGCTCCTTGTCCCGTTCAAGCTGAATAGACAGAGTAGATGCCAAGGCTTGAGCCTTATGGGAAAAGGACACGCGACGAGTGATACTGATAGGCTGTAGATGGCTGTAGGCTGTAAAGAAAACTTTTGATTAGCAACTTGTCATAGACGGACCATGTCAGATTGACTTGAATCAACCTGCACGTCAATAATTCTGGGATTGTCACGTGCCGAAGTCATTCGACAATAGCACCATGATGTGCTAAGATTCTTTGGTTTGAAAATGCGGGATTCGTTCTGGCCCAGCTTTCAATGGAAGACAGCAACACAGTAACAGTAGCCCATGATAGTTGGATCAAGCGCCAGAAACGTGTTGGTGTTTTTTTATCAACGAAGTATACTTTAAAAAAAGATAAAAAAAAGTCCCGACATAAGCCTACACACACACACAAAAAAAAATCACGGCATACATGTCAAGTATGTACTAGTAGCCGGCAAAATCAACATGTATGTCGTGACTTCAAGGCGAAAACAAAAAACTGCGAATCCCCATCCAGGAAAATCCACGCAAAGATCATCTTTACTGGTAATTGCAATATTCGTTTCGGGGTTTGTTGGATATGATTATGATATTGCACTTGCTCAAATTTTTTCCTTTTGTCAGAGGACAGTTTCTGGAATGCACCTGGCCAATTCCAAGCAAAACACTGCATTTTTTGAAATCATACTTGTACCTTGCCTTTTGGACAAACAGCGCATGTTTATAGGGAGTATTGCCCTGCAAGAGAAAAACAACTTCTTAAAGGAGCTGCACCCTTTTTTGACAAGTTCTGCGAGGGATGCTGCGTTTGCTTGTCATACCGTTTTTTCTCAACGAAACACCGGATCTTTTCAAACATACACCGGATCTTTTCAAACATCAATAAGTACTGACCTTTAAGCACCGAATGTGTTTTACCAGTAGTACCGCACAAGGCGGTGGCGGAAGTTTCAGAATAGGAAACCTATAGGAGAGGTTCGTTGTTGTGAGTCATGGATGGCAGAGCAGANTCTTCATGGCTGAGCTCTTCACATCTTGGCTCTTCTCACCTCTGCTTTTCAACTGTCCATATTGTCGGAAGTTTCACTTCTAAACTTCCTTCGATTATTTTACTGTGGAAATATGCATTGGAAAGAAATACCCCGTTGTAGTCTAAATTCATCCGAAATCTGTTTTTTTCTGAAAAGAATGCAACATGTATGCAGAATACAGCCTACAATTCAAGGAAATACGACATATTGAAGATGGTACTCCTTAGAAAGGAATGCTGCTTTCCTCAAAATAATGTGTTGTTTTGAAAACAAATGCTTGCACGGATACTGCTCTGAGAAGGTGAAGGCTGCTCTTCTTCAAAACATGCTGGATTTCTAGTAAGTAATGCATACTGTTTGAAGGAACACTGTGCTCTGTGAATGAACATATGTACTCTTCTAAAGCAATGTAGAAGGCCTTTTTGAAGTTCTGGAAGGAAAAACAACATGTAAAAAGTATTTCCTTGAGAGGTATCTTCCATTTCTTTCAAAGCTGTTCTTTCTGACATAAATGCAACGTTTTGCCGATTTGATGCTGTATGTGTTCAACCATGGATCTTGATGGGTTTTGAAGGGGGCTTGCTTGTAGCATGTGCAAAAACAACCCTAGTTTGTATGATCTATGTGAATGCTATATATAGTTTTATCAGGACACAAATAATATGAAACAGAAACAACTACAATATAAAAACAATACAATGCAGTGCTTGAGGCCAAAGGGAAGGGACGAAAACTAGTTGGGCAAGGAGAGATGTGTATTGGGGGAATATGTGGCCTACCACTCGATGTTGCTGACACGCTAACAGCAGTGTGTCATGGCGCTAGCTCGCATGCACCATAATCATTCCACAACCCTTCCCCTGACATCCTAGCACACCAGCGTCAACATTACGCTCCTAGCATCCTACTTGCCAAATACAAAATGCCCCAACCGAACGCGCTTCGGTTGAGCCACTTTGCAACCATCTGATTGAACCTCTTTCCCTCGGGCTTTCCTTCCTTGTTCCTGTCCATGACATATGGTATATATTGTGTATTTATGTGATAATGATGAATATATCTAAGTATCTCCATCTGCCTAGCGACATATCGATACTCTTATAGTCTATATGCAAAACTATATATATACATAGATCCACATGATCCACTATACAAATAACCCAGTCTTAGAATGTGGTAACAAAAGTGCATACATCCATCGAACAATAGATGTGTGGGAATCTTAAGATGTGCATCTTCTATTCCTCGCCGACACCGGGTCATGTTTTCACGCAGACCTCTTGAGGAAAAGGAATGCAAGATCCAAGTGGTTGTTCTCTCATTACATTACATTGCGTTGCATTACGTTACATTGCATTACATTACATAATAATTGGTCTATATAAATTAGAAATATTAGGTTAGATTACATTAGATTGCATTCAAGTAGGTTAGATTGTTAAGTTAGATTATATAGATTGCGCTGGATTAGATTCTATTACATTAGATTACACTAGAATAGTTTATGGTAGATTGCGTTACATTGCGGCGCATTACATTCACAACACTGACTGTGAATATTATGTGTGCGCGCGTGGGCGTGCGAACATGCGGTCACAGATGAAACCCAGCGGGATGGACGCAGAGCGCGGGAGGGGGATGGGGAGGGGGTTGGGAAAAGGGTGGGAGGGGGGGAGGAGGGGGAGTACACATTCGACATGAAAAATCATGTGCAACCAGGGGGCCCAAAACCAGTTCGGCATGAAAATCATGCGAGCTGCATCCAGTCTTCCCCCAATACATTGCTAAAGCAAATCCAACTCCAGCTAGAAAGCTAGCTTTCGTGATAATATACAGTACAATATCATGATGTAGATAAACACTAGTGTAATTGAAATGATATAATATTTTTATAATACAAGTAAAACCCGCACGAGGCGGGTGGCGGAAGTTTCCAAAAGAAGAGAAGCTTCAGACTATAGGATCGCAGCACAAGTTTTGCCTATAGGAGCTGGCGCGACGAGTCACAGCTTCGCAACTCTGCTCACCGCATTCGTCATCATCTTGCTCCAGTGTCTCCATCTCCTCTCGACTTTNTATAGGAGCTGGCGCGACGAGTCACAGCTTCGCAACTCTGCTCACCGCATTCGTCATCATCTTGCTCCAGTGTCTCCATCTCCTCTCGACTTTTTTGAAACGATTCTCACCTCTTCCCACCTTTTCTCGGCTTTTCTTGCCGCTTTCAAATTCGTTTCGCAGCTATTCTCGGAGCAGTTCCAATGCACAAAGTGTCTCAAAACATGCACGGCCGCAACACAGTGCTACACAAGAACTTGCCTTCACGCAGCAGTTCCAATGCACAAAGTAGCTCAACACATACAGAATACAATAGCACAGCATTAACAGGAAAACGAAAAAGTCACCTTGACAGCCCTACTCCCATTGCCATCGCCGTTCGAGATAAATCCGAACCGGAAACGGTGATGCCTAAGACCGTCNTTAACAGGAAAACGAAAAAGTCACCTTGACAGCCCTACTCCCATTGCCATCGCCGTTCGAGATAAATCCGAACCGGAAACGGTGATGCCTAAGACCGTCGCGTCGGCGAGCCAACTTTTCACCGCAACGCAACCCCCGTTCACCCGAAAAAACACAATGTTTCGTGCAAATCCTAACATTCAAATCTCATCCTTGATGCAACAAGCCCAATGCAAACTGCCAACATTGGCTTGCAAAAGACGATCTAGTCGCAACACAATGCTCAGCAACAAGTAGCTTTGATGCAGCACAAAGTATCTCAAAACATGCACAGCCGCAACACAGTGCTACACAAGAACTTGCTTTCATGCAGCAGTTCCAATGCACAAAGTAGCTCAACACATACAGAATACCAAAGCACAGCGTTAACAGGAAAACGAAAAAGTCACCTTGACAGCCCTACTCCCATTGCCATCGCCGTTCGAGATAAATCCGAACCGGAAACGGTGATGCCTAAGACCGTCNGAACCGGAAACGGCGACGCCTAAGACCGTCGCGTCGGCGAGCCAACTGTTCTCCGCAGAGGAAGGTCCGGTTACCCGAAAAAACACAATGTTTCGTGCAAATCCTAACATTCAAATCTCATCCTTGATGCAACAAGCCCAATGCAAACTGCCAACACTGGCTTGCAAAAGACGATCTAGTCGCAACACAATGCTCAGCAACAAGAAGCTTTGATGCAGCACAAAGTATCTCAAAACATGCACAGCCGCAACACAGTGCTACACAAGAACTTGCTTTCACGCAGCAGTTCCAATGCACAAAGTAGCTCAACACATACAGAATACCAAAGCACAGCGTTAACAGCCCTACTCCCATTGCCATCGCCGTTCGAGATAAATCCGAACCGGAAACGGCGACGCCTAAGACCGTCGCGTCGGCGAGCCAACTGTTCTCCGCAGAGGAAGGTCCGGTTACCCGAAAAAACACAATGTTTCGTGCATCGTGCACATCCTAACATGCAAATCTAATCCTTGATGCCACAATTCCAATGCGATCTAGCAACATTGACTTGCAAACCACCATGAAATCTCATCCTTGATGCGACAATTCGAATGCTATCTGCAGCAGCTGAGCCTCCAACTCTACATCAGGCACATGGCAACCTGACACAATGACCTGTTGGACTACTGGCTATTGAGCTCCAACTCTACTTCAGGCGAATGCCGACCTGAAAGGTGACTTTATGATCTCTTCACGCAGGTGCCCACCTGACACAATGATCTTTGGGCAAATGAAAAGGTTACTTGATTATCTCTTCACGCAGGTGCCCACCTGACACAATGAACTTTGGCCTAATGAGAATGTGAAAGTCCGTCACTCGGAGTTTCTCTACGAAACTTCCTTTGATGATACAAAGTGATAATGTGAACTAATATGATATAATATGATAACATGTAAAAAATATGATATCGCATGAAACATGATATAAATGAATGACTGCATCAATCAATCAACCAATCAATCAAGCAATCAATCAATACCAAAAGTAAATACGTAACAAGGATTGAATCATAAACAAATACGTAAATAGATTACACATGTCACGGCTTTCGAATACCGCACGAACGATGCAACTGGGGGATCTCTTGCCGTGAAGAGATTATTGGGCATCCATCCGCCTTCAATAACATATACAGAAACACCAACGCATTGAATCCGTTGACGATCGAATTTTGCACGACACCGGAACCGTTTTGGCGAGAATTCCAACCCTTTTCTTTCAACGCGCCTGCCTTGTGTGTAGCTTGTCTAGTTGAGTTGGACTGCAATTCATGTCTCATCATTTCTCTATCTGTGCACACCCTGTGGTTTGTGAGCACATGTATATCGAATCCCCTTACGAATTACCCCCTGGACCTTGGGACCCCTGATTTTCTATCAGGAAATGAAGGTTTCAAAATTACAGCCCCTAGAAAAAAAGAATCTGGTACAAAACCAGAACAATGATTCCAGAAAAATTCAGGGACTGACAAGTCAGCTACTTTTTTCAAATAAAAAACATATTTCTGTAGAAAAATGTGATCTAACTGTTTGGATGTTTTCCAACATGCGGAAGATGATTTTTTTGTTCCCATTTCCGAAAGGCAAGTTTAGTTTTTCTNTTTCTGTAGAAAAATGTGATCTAACTGTTTGGATGTTTTCCAACATGCGGAAGATGATTTTTTTGTTCCCATTTCCGAAAGGCAAGTTTAGTTTTTCTATAGAGGTTTCTTGTCCACTTGTTTTTTTGAACCCCCTATGACCAAAGCAGCTTCGAATAATTCGAAAAATTCGATTCGATCGATTTTTCCATCACGGCGCCTCGCATCATCAATCCAGGCTCAACAGGCGTTCCAGCCACCCCCGTTTGATAGTGTCCATGAATTCTCGAAAAAAAGAGCGATTATGAACGAAACTCTTTCATACTCTGTCTATCTCTGTCTTTTTTCAGAAAACCTTGCCTTTCCACCCTGAGGATCATAAGATGGCGCTATAATTTCACTTATCAGAAAGTAGCTGTTTTTTGACTGCTTTGGGGTTAAAAACTGGTAAGTGCATCAAATTCCCATACTTAACGGAACTGGTTTTCCCGACAAATTTCGGAGTTAGACTCAGGGCGATATCAAGAATCTCAAAGCTTGGTGTTTCTAGTCTATCCATGAAGATTTGGCTTTGAAGGGGCTGTCACGGGTTGTCACGGNTCTCAAAGCTTGGTGTTTCTAGTCTATCCATGAAGATTTGGCTTTGAAGGGGCTGTCACGGGTTGTCACGGCCATTTTCCGATAAGTCAGCATTTTTAAGAAGAAAAATATGTATTCGTCACATTTCGTCACGGGGTGTCACGGGTTTGTCACGGTCTGTCACGCGCAACTCGAAAGTAGATCCTGACAAGTTTTGAATGGTTTTGACATGTTGGGTCATTTGCAACTGCTGTTGCCCAGACATCCAGGAACACCCAAGAAAATCCGATAAAATCCGATAAAATTCCGATATAAATCCGATAAGTGTATGTTTTTGGGTATTGTCAGAAAAATACCCTTGTGAGACCTACTTTGCCGATTCTACACTATTTGTCTACTTCGATCCTCAGGGCCAGAGAACAACACCTTTTTTGGAAACCGATGCCCTTTCTGGATAACAATGCCCTTTTATAGAAAACAATGGCTTTTTCCAGAAAACAATCCCGTTTTCCAGAAAACAATGCTCTTTCTAGAAAACATTGTGCCTTTTCTAGAAAACAATGCCGTTTTTAGAAAGACATGCCTTTTTTGAAAACGATGCCCTTTCTTGAACGCCATGTCCTTTCTAGAAAGCATTGCCCTTTCTAGAAAACAATGCCCTTTCTAGAAAGCCATGCCTTTGCTAGAAAACAATGCCCTCGCGAGAAAGCAATGCCCTTTCTAGAAAGCCATGCCCTTTCTAGAAAGCCATTCCGAACGGCTCCGAAACGCTTTCCGAGGACCGAAAATTGAAAAAACTGNCCCTTTCTAGAAAGCCATGCCCTTTCTAGAAAGCCATTCCGAACGGCTCCGAAACGCTTTCCGAGGACCGAAAATTGAAAAAACTGAAAAAATTGAAAACACATTAGTTTGAGACAGATGGCCCCCTCCCCTCGATCTATCTGAAAATAATGGTTTCTAGTTTTTTCAATTTTTTCTGAAAAAAGGCATTATGAAAAAAGGCAATGCTGTGGGAAGGATTATTAAAGTATCAATATCTTCTAGAAAAATATGAACAAAGAATTGCTTGGCCTCACAAATGTTTTCACTAGAAAATCAGGGACCACTAGAAAATCAGAGTCTGAGATGCAAAAGTGGTCCGCAAAATCCGCAAAATCCGTTCCAGAGAAAATCAGGGTCTGACAAGTTTGAAGTCTTCCAGAATCATGAAAAACAGGTTTTCTAGAAGGATCGNTCCGTTCCAGAGAAAATCAGGGTCTGACAAGTTTGAAGTCTTCCAGAATCATGAAAAACAGGTTTTCTAGAAGGATCGGGCGGACACATTTCAATGTTTTCCAAATGTTTCTCCGAGAATTCTCTAGAAAGCAGATGCCCTTACAGGGGGGTCAACCCCCCTGATTTCCTAGAGGATACTCGTACAAGGATTATATCGACATCTCACGTTGGTCCTTGGGCATCTAGCTTGCGACGCTGCAAGCTTGGTGTCCAGGAATTCTTTCAACTGCTCCTTCGACAAATCTTTGATGGAGCAAACAGATTGGAGCCGGTGCAGTCGGTTTTGACACTTGACAGAGTTGACACAGGTCTGGGAAGTGATGTGCAAGTGATCTACGATGTTTAGTCTATGAGTCTATGGGTATAGTTCAACCAGTCCTCCGTCACCCGCAGGCTGATGCCAGTGATCAAGACTTTCTTTGCACCGTCTGCACTATCTGCATTGGCCTGCAAGCATCTTCAAGCACTTCTCACATCTCTCCGCATGCAAATCAGAAACGAACAGCTCAATAGATCCCAATAGTACTGGAATGAAGATCGGCTTGCTGGTGGCGTACAAAGAGGACGTTAAACGTGCGACGTTGGACCGCATTTCATTTCTCTGTGGTTGCTACATGTTGCTACGTAGGTGATGGTGTAGCAACACACCACTGCTAAACCAATCGCTACCACTACCACAGGTCAGAACCGGAAGCTCCTGAGATACATTTGACGGTCAGTAATGGTCAGTATATTTCTGCATGTCCACAACATACCGCAGACGATACCATCCCATCGCATCCCGTATCACGTCGAACGACCATACCATTTGACAGCATGAAATGAACGTGTGTCTATCGATGTGTTTATTTCCAGACTCGAAAGTCCGTCCTTCCCTTCTGCCAAACGAGGTGCCTGGCTGCTTGAATCACCAGAGGTTCCCACTGGGTATCCACCTTGACAGGAACAAAGCGCATTGATCATTGTCCACAGCATAAGACCATGCTCATTTACTAAATGCATCAAAATGGCTGGTGTGCGTGAAGGAAGTATATGAAAGTATACCATGACTATTGTACATACATGTATATACTGGTCATCCTCAGGTCCTCCAAATGGACAATGCTGCAATGTAATGATGTAATGCAAGGTTACATACTGTAGTACCCTTTGCCTGCGCTGCTCATTTCAACCTGAGTGCATCTTCGTGATTACGGATGATCAAAATGATCAAAATGATCAAGCCATATCAAACCTACAGGTAGACTCACTAGACAGGTTGCTACACGTGCGCTGAGGGTTTGTCTGGTCGATGGCGTTCTGCGCCTTGTGGCCATGGCCACATGGCTTTGTTGATTCATTGACAAATTTTGTTTTTTAAGACAGATCATAAATTTTTGAAATATCATTTTTTTACTGAATTGTTTGACATTTGTACTTAGGGCACCAACAACTTAGCATCATAGGCAATTTAGATGTGTTCTCATGTATTCTCAATTGATAGGTCAACGGTCTTCAATAAGACGTCTAGCAAAAGGAGTGCATTGCCAAAGTTGGGGCGAAGACCCGCGTTGAAAGGCTTTGGTGGCGGAGGAATCTGAGGCAATGAAGGCATTGTTTGGCTGAAGGATGTGACAAAAAAAAGGTGTCAGAAAGGTTGGATGCCATCCGTTTGCTGTCCATTGCTGTCCTGTCTTTCGGTTTGTGAAAATGAGGGCTGAACTCCAGGCAGTACACTTGGATGAAACTTCACCTGGACTGATTCGGTCAAACCTGTGGCTGTAGTTCGTAATTGTTTTGATAGTCTTCTCCTTGTGCTATCCTCTTCGCAATAAGTAATTCACCGTTGGCGTTGGAAAACTAAGCCTCTTACCAACCTACGAACTTGAGCAGGGAGCAGCCTGCCACCAGTTATTGAAAGCTACGAGTACCATCCAGGCCGCTGTTTGATCGGAAACCGATCACCAACGTCAACTCACACTGCAGACTCAATTGATATAAGTACCTGCCTCTATTTGGATGCTGTACCACAGTAAGTCTAACCAATTCTAGGCATGTGGCCCAAAACAAAACCCAAAACACAACCAGACCCGTTGGAGCAAGACTCGCGTTTCCCTGCCACAGCCGATGGGCTGTACCAACGTTGTGCTAACAAGAGTCCATCTGGTGAACTTGGCCAATTGATGCACGCCCGGATCAAAGCAAAAATGGTTCAACACTTTTCTTGATCTGAACAAATGGCAAGTTCGAGTGGAATTTCAACCAACACCACCAGGGGGAAATCCTATTCGAATCCATTCAACTGTTTTCTGCAAGTGATGCAAGTGCAAGTGCGTGAATGTAACAAAGCAAGAGAAACAGGAACATGAAAAGGAGAAAACAGGCGACACGGCAACATCCAACATTTACCTCGGGGCACAAAATGCGCAAGACAAACATAAGAAAAGAAACTGACAAGACTGAATCCAACATATTTGCAAGGCATAGATAGATGGTCTAAACATGAATTGCGCATATGGAATGATATTAGAATTCTGGCACCCAAGTACTATACATTGCTATACTATGTGTAAACAAACATATATGCATACATCTACCTTGGACATGTGTGTACATGTGCAACTCATGTAAATTGGAATACATGTGGGTATATTCTATGCTCTTACCGAAGGACGTTTAGAAGTCAAACTTCCGACAAAGTGGGCAGACGGTATATAAAGCCAAGATGGGAAGAGCCACAGAAGAGAGAAGCTCAGACAGGGAGAAAGTCAGAAGAGAGATCAGAAAGGAGACCGTCAGAAGAGAAAAGAGGCAGGCGCGCGAAAAGGCAGTAAAGTTGGGAAATGCTGTGTTTTTTTCCAATGTTTTGTGGCTCCGGAGGGTCGAAAAGTAGTTGCTAAAGCGGCGGGTGCGGAGCCATCTGGGGAGATGAGAGATGAAAAATCGCACGTCGCTGTGCACGAAGCGCGTTTTGAAGCAAAAAGTGTTAAGGAATGACGATCTCGGGGCACTTTTGGAAGTTGAGATGTCGAAAAAATGCCCGCCTTTGGGGCGCGAAGCACATTTTGAAGTCAAAATGTGCCAAGCACACCATTCTGGGAGCACTTTTGAACGTTGAGATTGTGAAAAAGTGCACGCCGTTGCGTCGCGAAGCCCATTGTGTCGCGAAGCACATTTTGAAGTAAAAAGGTACGAGACATCTCATGCTCGGAGAACACTTTTGGAAGTTGACCTGTTGAAAACGTGTACGCCGTTGTGGCGCGAAGCACATTTCGAAGTGAAAAGTGTCAAAGCAAACCAGGTTCGCGGACCACTTTTGGAAATTGAAACGTCGCAAAAGTGCACGCCGTTTTGGCGCGAAGCGCATTTGGAAGTCAAAAGCGATACAAACTGAGGGTCTCGGACAACTTTTTGATCTTTTGGAGGTTTGGAGGCGTTTTGGGTGGCAGGCGCAAGGGATCGTGAAAAGTAAGCTAAAGGTGTGGGTTTTGCAGTATTGTCAAAAACGATGGCAGGCGTGGAACCTTTGAAGACGATTAGCACAGATGCATTTCACGTGGCAGGCGCAGTACAAAAGACACATCTAGCAGACATGTGCAGAGGTCAGGGCGCTGATTTCCTGAGAGGGGTTGCGTTTTGGAGCATCAGAATCTTCAGGTTTGCTAAGATGATTTTGCGTGACAGGAGCAGCACTTCGTATGACCTGGCCTCACCTTTTTCGTGGCAGGCGCAATACTTTAAAGAGATGTAGTGGAAAAATCGCAAAACGCATTGGCACGAGGCCCTCAGCTGCACACTCAACTTTCCATTTTTCAAGGAAGCCTTGCAGACTTGCTTCCTTTTTGATGTTGCCAACTTCGAAAATTGAGGAGTCTCGCAAAATTGTTTCGGAACGATAGACTACACTACCCTGCACTACGCTACACTACAGTCAACTACAACTGCAACTACGGCTATAACTACAACCACAGCTGCAGCCAGAACTACAACTACAACTACACTACACATCACTACACCACAACACAACTACACTACAAACTACACTACAGATGGCTCTGCACCCGCCTCTTTAGCGAGCCTACTTTTCGACCTACGGTGCCGCAAAACATTGGAAAAAACACCATCTTTCGCGGCTTTCCAACCTTTTCGCGCACCTGCATCTTCTCTCTTCTGACTTTCTCCTGTCTGAGCTTCTCTCTTCTGTGGCTCTTCCCATCTTGGCTTTACCATCTGTCCATATTGTCGGAAGTGTGACTTCTAGACTTCCTTCGACAAGTACAACTGCAACTACATTACACAACTACATGACTACAACAACCACTACAACAACAACAACAACAACAACAACAACAACCACAACCACAACCACAACCACAACCACAACCAACAACCACAACAACAACAACAACAACAACAACAACAACAACACCAACAGCAACCAGAACAAACACAACAAACATAACAAACATAACAACCACCACAATCATAACAACCACAACAACCACTACAACTACCACTGCACTACACTGCACTGCGCTGCAACTACAGCTACAACAACAACAACAACAACCACAACAACCACAACAACCACAACAACCACAACTAACATAACAACCACAACAACCACTACAATTACCACGGCACTACACTGCACTGCGCTGCAACTACAACTACAACAACTACAACAACTACAACAACTACAACCACAACAACCACAACCACAACAACCACAACAACCAAAACAACCACAACAACCACAACAACCACAAAAACCACAACAACCACAACAACCACAACAACCACAACAACCACAACAACCACAACAACCACAACACCACACCACCACACCACCACACCACCACCACCACCACCACCACCACCACCACCACCACCACCACCCACCACCAGAGCCGCCACCACCACCACCAGCACCACCAACATCAACAACAGCAGCAACAACAGCAACAGCAACATCAAGAACAACAACACCAACACCACCACCAACAACAACAAACAACAACCAACAAACAACAAACAACAAGCAACAAACAACAAGCAACAAACAACTAACAACTAACAACTAAAACCTACCAACTAACAACTAACAACTAACAACTAACAACTAACAACTAACAACTACAACAACAACAACAACGACGACGATAACGACAACAAGAACAACACCAACAACACCAACAACAACTAACAAGAACAACTATATAACAAGAACAACAAGAACAACAAGAAAAACAAGAACAACAAGAACAACAAGAACAAGAACAAGAAGAACAACAACAACAACGACAACGACAACAACAACAACAACAACACCAACACCACCACCACCAGAGCCACCACCACCACCACCACCAGCACCACCACCAACAACAACAGCAACAGCAACAGCAACAACAGCAACAACAACAACAACAACAACAACAACCACAACGACAACGACAACGACAACGACGACGACAACGGCAACAACAACGACAACGACAACGACAACGACAACAAGAACAAGAACAACAACAACAACAACAACAACTGCTGCTGCTGCTGCTACTACTACTACTACTACTACTCCTACTCCTACTCCTACTCCTACCACTACTACGGCTACCACTACTACCACTACTACTACTACCACTACTACCACTATACTACTACTACTACTACGACTACGACTACGACTACGACTGCTACTACGACTACTACTACGACTACTACTACGACTACTACTACGTCTACTACTACGACTACTACTACGACTAGGACTACGACTATGACTACTACGACTACTACTACGACTTCTACTACGACTAGGACTACGACTATGACTACTACGACGACTACGACAACTGCGACGACGACGACGACGACTACTACCTAGAGGATCCAACGACGCTTTTTGGACACAATTTTCAACAAAAGGAAACATTTTCTGATAAACGTCGCTGTTAGCAGAAACGACGTCGCTGTATACAATACGCATCATTATACACAGTTTTACGCAGAAATTTCCCAGGTTATACGCATAATTTTCTACAAGCCGCACCATACGCCTCCTTTTGCATAAACGGCGTCCAAAGCAAAGCAGTGGATTCTCTAGGTACTACTACTACTACTACGACTACTACTACGACTACTACTACCACTACTACTGCTACTACCGCTGATACTGCTACTACTACTACTACTACTACTACTACTACCTCTACCTCTACCTCTACTACTACTACCTCTACCTCTACCTCTACTAGTACTACTACTACCTCTACTACTACTACCTCTACTGATACTACTACTACTACTACTACTACTACTACTACTACTACTACGACTACGACTACGACTACAACTACTACTACTACTACTACTACTACTACCTTTACTACCTCAACTACCTCTACTACCTCTACTACTACTACTACTACTGCTACTACTACTACTACGACTACGACTACGACTACAACTACGACGACTACTACTACTACTACTACTACTACAATTACTACTACAATTGTTACTACTACTTATTACTACTACTTATTGCTACTACTTAGTACTACTACTTATTACTACTACTTATTACTACTACTTAGGGCTACTACTTATTACTACTAATTATTACTATTATATACTTATTACTACTAAATACCTATTACTACTATATACTTATTACTACTACTTATTACTATTATATACTTATTACTACTATATACTTATTGCTACTATATACTTATTGCTACTATATACTTACAACTACTACTACTACTACTGCTACTACTGCTACTACTACTACTCCTGCTACTACTACGACTACTACTACGACTACTACTACTACTACGACTACTACTACTACTACTACTACTACTACTACTACTACTACTACTATAACTACTATAACTACTACTAAAACTACTAACTAAAACTATTAACTACTAACTACTAACTACTAACTACAAACTACGACTACTTACTACTTACTACTTACTACTTACTACAAACTACAAACTACAAACTACAAACTACTAACTACGAACTACGAACTACCAACTACCAACTACTACTACTACTACTACTACTACTGCTACTACTACTACTACTACTACTAACTACCAACTACTGCTACTAACTACCAACTACTACTACCACTACTACAACTACAACAACAACAACAACTACTACTACTACTACTACTACTCCTACTCCTACTCCTACTCCTACCACTACTACGGCTACCACTACTACCACTACTACTACTACCACTACTACCACTAACTACTACTACTACTACTAGTACTAGTAGACTACTACTGCTACTGCTACTGCAACTGCAACTGCACCTGCATCACAACTACACTGCGCTGCCTCGAACCATTGGTGGGTCCATCAATGGGTTGGCTCTGCCATCCATCATTCACAGCAACCAACCTCTCCTATACGTTTCCTATTTTTGAAACTTCCGCCACCGCCTTGTGCGGTACTACTGGTATATATGGTTATACGTGCATAATCTGTGATCTGTAATTTCACGGTCTAGGTCAAATCTGATCGATATGGCCCGCTCAGCCAGAGCTTCTGTGCACCATGCACCAAGAATATACAAGAAACCGAACAAAAACATGCACGCAGAACAGTTGCGCCCGTCGTCGCGTGGCTTCAGGAAGCAGCTGGGCTGGGTCCTGAGTTGCGAACTGCCAGTCAGTACAACGAAGCTAATCAACATTCAAATCCAATATTGTGAGCATTGGATTGCATTCGAACTGTGGCAAAGCATAGAAAAATCCAAAAAAAACAATGCCAAAAATAGACAAAAATGATATGAAATATGTTCATTTTTTTACCCCCAAAAAGATGCCAAAAAATTAGGTTACAAAGTAAATCGATTTAGGTTATAAGTAAATTGATTTAGGTATATAAGTAAATTGATTTAGGTAGCTAAGTAAATCAATTTACTTAGGTTGAAAAGTAAATTTCTACCTAATTTTTGCGACCTAAATCCAAAAATTTACGTAAATTTTTGGGGAAGTAAATTTACTAATTTCGGAGAGTCAGGGTAGATGGAATTTATTGAGCCCAATGCCAGCCATCCAGTCTTTTCGGTTTGAAGATTAGTATCATATGAATCATATTGCATCGTATCTTCCAATATTCCTTGGTGCGATGAGTGGATATAGTCAATCTTGCGCTGGTCTATTTTCTTCAATTGTATCTTTTAAAATCTGTTAAACATGTTTTTCCCCAAGCAGTGTGTCCGCACTGAGGGGTTCTTACGGTGGGAGTTAATGGTTAGTTGGATTAGGGCACACTCTCTGGGGCGTGCCATTTTTTCCTCTAAATTCTCGAATAGACATGCTCTTGTGAAATGTCCATGCGAAAGTCTGCGCCGCGGGGTTGCCCCGATCTTGGGCCCAGTTTTTTTCCTTGTAAATTCTCGCATACAACTGCACTTGCGAGATGTCCATGCATGTGCATTTCCACTGCGCAAAGCGGTTGTCCCGCTTTGGCTCGGGCTCATTTTTCATGGCAGGCGCAATACCTGGTCCTCGACAAAGTGGCCGAAGAACCCCTCTCGGCGCTTAGTGCGTGTCGGATCGCTCTCGTTGTGGCACGGTGCGAATTGTGATCCCGCTCGCGCAACCCTCTCGGCACTTTGTGCGCGTCGGATCGCTTTCGTTGCGGCACGGTGCGAATTCTGATCTCGCTCGCGCAACCCTCTCGGCACTTTGTGCGCGTCGGATCGCTCTCGTTATGGCGTATTGCGAATTTTGATCTCGCTCGCGCAACCCTCTCGGCACTTGTGCGCGTCGGATCGCTCTCATTGTGGCGCCGTGCGAATTTTGACATACCTCGCGCAACCCTCGACGCTCTTGCAAGAGTTTCATGTTGCAGTTCTCTCGGGGCCCGCAATATTTGAAGTTCTTGAGCAACGTGTTGTAGAGGTGCTTGCGAGAAGATGTTGCGAAGATCCTGATGAAATCGTGTCAGAGGTCCGCGCATGATCTTGTCCAGGTCCTTCTGAGCAGATCTTGTAAAGATCTTGCTGGCATCCCCTATCATCCTCTCAGAGGTCCTTGCGTGAGCTTGCACAAGTCTTTATCGAATAACTTGTGGGGATCCTGGTGAAGCCCTCTCTCAGCGGTTCTTGCATGATCTTGTGCAGGTCCTTGTCAAAACCTCTTGCGGCGATCCTGGTAAGATCCTCTCTAAGCGGTCCTTGCATGAAGATGCCATGTATCAGAGGTGCTTGTATGAAAGCTCTTCTGGGATGCTCTTGGGAGGTTCTTGTATCAAGATCTTGTACAATCCACTCCAGCAGCAGCAGGTCCTTTTGTGACGATCTTGTGAGATTCTCTTAGGGGTCCTGACATGAGGATCTTGGCTAAGGTCCTTTTCAATTCCTCGTGAGCAGATCTTGTCAATATCCCGGTGAAATCCTCTCAGAGGTCCCTGCATGATCTTGTACAAGTCCTTGTTAGGGGATCTTGTGGAGATCCTACTGAAGTACTGCCAGAGGCCCTTGCATGATCTCGTTCAGGTCGTTGTGAGAAGATCTTGTGTGAAGATGCTCTGCGTTGGTTCTTGTAAGAAAGTTCTTCTGGGATGATCATAGGCAGTTCCTGTATGAAAACCAGGTGAGTCCTCTATGTAGATCTATATAAAAGGTCCTTTTTTGACGATCTATTAAAATTCCATCAGATGTGCTCGTATGAGGTTCTGGTATGAGTATGAGGTCCTACTGAGTAGACATAGCGTTGCTTCTTGCGCCAAAACAAGTTCCTGTTGCTGCAGTTCCGATAATTTCTACCATCAGCTGGTACTGTTCCACAGCTACTGGTGCGTGTATCTGGTACTTTGACTTCCTACCCCCACACTGTTTGGGGTCTCTTGCCGGTGCAATTTGTCTACGTCCTTCGTGTCTCTGACATCTCGGTTCGCTGCGATTTCAGCTCGTGGTCCAGGATGATGCCGGCAAAAACCACTTTGACGCCAAGCATATGCCTTCCATAGGATTGACATCATGGGATGACATCGCAAATATTCGCAAATCCTTTCGACTATTTTCGACTGGCTTTGTTTCTGCCAAATATGGTCAAAACGCATCAAGATTTCTATGGATTACTTGATTGTTGCTTGATGCACAAACGCTGATCTGAAAGCTCAGGCTGCAGCGTCACCACAGTCACAACAGCCATAGTCAGAACCTAAGATCCAATGGAGCAATGCCCAATCTTCAATTGCCCAATCATGCTTCGTTGACGCACCATGACCGCATCACGCAGAATTGCTGACGGATGCTGACAGTGACCAAGTCTCGGACGTGAGATGTAGAAATCATGTCCTTCATGATCCCCTGCCTAAATCATGACATGAAATGACACCAACCATTCTGAAACCAGCCACAGCACGTTGGAGCTGGATATTCTGCGACTCGGAAAGCCTTTAACACCTCAATCAATACTGTCTTTGGGCCACACGTCAAAGCAAAACACGCAAATGCAGCTGGCGGATGACAGACCTGGGAACAGTTGCGCAAAAAATCAAACATCTATGATCATCTATGCTTTTGAAAAGAGAATTAAATACAATGTGAATGGCTGCAGCCCAAGTGCCCGCAGAACCACGCTGTAAGACTTGCGATGTCACCGATGATTCACGATGTGTACTCAGTACTTTTCAAATCTTTTCAACACGCATGCAAGAACACTAAGGCCACTATCTAAGTTTGAGCCTGCTGTCTGATCTTATAGAAATTCTCCGCAAATCATTGCGAACCGACGGACATGCCAGCCGAAAATCCATCAAGGTTTGAGACGTTTTGTTTCAAGCAAAGTCGTTGACCGCAGGTCTTGCAGCCATAGGCAATCCTGCCACGGCAAAAGTAAAACAGGGAAGCAAACATGCGTAAATCATTTCAGCGTCATCTGACTATTTTCAATCCTATTCAATTTGCATCTCTCTGCCTCTCTATATCTCTCTCCCTCTCTATATCTCTCTATGGATTCTAATTGATTCTGTAGGATTGAAATGCGAAAACAAAAAGAAGCATTCGAATCTGGTCATTTTCTGGAAGCAAAGGATACGTTCCACAGGCCAGGAAGGCGTGTCACCATACCACACTGCGTCGCATCTGCACTTCGCACCCTCAGTCTGAGCCTGTCGGTTGCAAAATGGGTGAAGGACAGCTGGCATTGGCTGGTAAACTTCATAACTGCAGAGGGCTTCTCTATGACATGCTACTCGTTGCTGTTGCAAATATCTAGCTCGCTGAGATATCCTTGGATGATCTTGTGATACCTTGAGTATGGGTTTGATGCAGTTTTCCCTTTTGCTTTGCCCAAGATAGTTGGGTTGAGGCTCACCTGCTTGGCAGGGTGAGAGAGAAAGTGAAACCAACGCTGGACCCTCCTGGACACTGCATCTGTCCAGTGCCAAGCCATCATGGCTTCATCATCAAGCGCTTTCCATGGCCCGTAAGTACACTTTCCGGCATCAACCAGCATCGGCCAGTGTCTTGCTCAATCCAAATCTAGGCATTTTGGGCTGAAGCAGTAGGTCAGCTGTGTATGCCTTGAAGGTTTCGATGCCGTGACCACATACACGATGAGAAATCAGAATCACAGTCAGACAATATACATATACAATCATATACATCGTATACATCACTCTTGAAAATTGGAGCTTTACTTGGAAACACAAGAGCCCCAGCAATGGAGGTGTAAAATGGTGAACGGTGTCCTTGTTGCAAACGGCTTTGCAAACTAGGGACAGCTTCTCTTTCTTTGGCCCAAAGACTGGAGGCACCCACTGCAGCTCCTGGAATGTGGATGCGAAACAGCTCTTGTGCATTCTTTTGCTCCTTTCTCCATTCATTTTCCCTATCTTTTCATTCACATTTTTTTCAGTCAGTTTCGAATAGTTTTGATACTTTGGGGTTCTGTTTGACATCTCTCGCGCTCTGTTTGAGTTCTGTGTTTTCCATTGTTTTCCATTGCAAGTTGGTGGCACGGGTCCAGAGCTGCTTTGCCCATCTTCTTCGCAAACTTGTCTGCCTGTGTCCGGGGTCCAAACACAACAGAGCCAGATTTTTCAGACCATTTATTCTTTTGCAAAAAAACACTTTCACTTTTCTGTATGATGTTGATAAGCAATGATTGGCCGTGGTGAACTTTTCCTTGGCCTTCGCTCAATGACAACACAGCAAATCGAAGAAATACATCAACACTTTGCTCACTTTGATTCACTTTGCCTTGTTGGCCGGGGCTTTCACCCATTTAACATCATACCAGCTCCAGGCATACCAGTCAGCTTTCCTCGGGCATGTGCACGAGCAATGGCACTCAAACTTCAAAACTCAAGGCCTGAAGAATGAGCGGCGAATGACACCGGGTCGACAGGACATCCTGGAGATGTCCAAAGAATAAGGGCTGACATGATAAGCATCTAGGTGGGGCGCTTCTGCACCAGCGGTTGTTGTTCCCTGCCAGGTGAGGGTCTCTAGATTTAACAAGTGTCCTGGACACAGTGTCCTCCCTCTTCTTATTCCTCTTCTCCGCCTCGTTTCTCCTCTGCCAGCTCCGGATGCAGTGGAGCACGCCTGGACCCGAACTCCATCGTAAGCTACGGATGCACTAGAGCACGCCTGAACCCGAACACATGCCAGAGAATGTCAGATAGAATGCCAGGCAGAATTTTCAGATAGAGCGCCAGACAGAATGTCAGAATATATGTCAGATAGAATGCCAGAAAGAATGCCAGATAGTGTGTCGGAACATATCATGTCAGATAGATGATACCAGTAGTAGTGAAGGGGGCAACCTTCACGGGAGCCACACAGGCTCAGAGAATCACACCTGGAGCAGCTCTCTGCTCATAATTGGGGTCAGGAAAAGCTCACGCATCTCTCGTCCCATCTCGAGACACCCCCCATGCACTGAAGCGCATGAACCTCGGAATCAATGATGTTCCTGAGTACAGCAGGGACCACTCCACATTGACGTAAACACGTTGGCAAACAGTGTCAGATAGAACGCCAGATAGGATGTAAAACAGAATGTCAGAAAGAATGTCAGAATAGATACCAGATAGAATGCCAGCAAGAATGTCAGATAGAATGTCAGAACATATGTCAGACAGAATGCCAAACAGAATGTCAGATACAATGTCAGGATATATGCCAGAAAGAACGTCAAATAGAATGTCAGATAGAATGTCAAATAGAATGTCAGAGTATATGCCAGCAAGAATGTCAGATAGAATGTAAGAATAAATATGCAATAAGTAATATACTTCATTGTACTTTCAGATGATATGAAACTATGCCAGAATAGTGCGTCAGGATGGGGATCACTCAAAGTAATGTAAGTCAATCAGTTGAAAAAATAATAGGGCACCACAGTGGGGTACGCATTCGTTTTTCCCATGTTCTCTTCATTTCCAGAGGAGCTTCTTTAGAGCGTGTCCTGTGGTTGACATCATGACAGAGTAGCTGCTGCAAGCCCAACGCTACAAAACTTATCAGTTTGGCTTGGCACATCCATTGATGCGCGTAAACCTGCGATCCACTGCATGGAGGTTAGAATGAACGTTAATGCCCCACCTCACCCAATCCTCATGACGAAACGTACAACATCTCTAGCGGGAGACATCTGTAGCCTAGGATCCACTTTGCGTGCAAGTTTACTTGAACGTTGTGCCCCGCCTATCCCACCCCAACCCACCGCAGCCCCATGACGTAATGTACAATCTGTGGCATTCTGTGCGTAGGATCCACTGCGTGTGTCATGTGGGCAAGTCAACATAGACGTTGATGCCCCACCCCACCCCACAACAAAAGTACACGGTGTTGAAAAAGTGCACAATTGAAACTGCACGCGTGGTTTCCTCACGGCTGGTTAACCATGATAAACTGTTTCGCGGAAGAAAATATGAACCCAGGGATCGACTTCCTGGACTTTCGGAAATTCCCGACTGAAGAGTTCAAACTTCTCTTTATTATCATCCAATATCTTATTCATCTTATTCCTGGCATTTTTATTTCATACCAAGAGTCGACGCGCCAGACTTTGAAGGCACCACAGTCACACTGAAGTCAAATTCCTCCACCTCACAGTCACTCAACACAGCACTACGTCCAAGCCCTTGGCACTTGCATTCTTCATTCATTCTTCATTCATTCTTCATTCATTCTTCATTCATTCTTCATTCATTCTTCATTCATTATTCATTCATTCTTCATTCATTATTCATTCATTCTTCATTCATTCTTCATTCATTCTTCTTTAATTCATTCATAAATTCATGCGTTTGTTCGTTCATTCATTCTTCATTCATTCTTCATTCAGTCTCCACTCATTCTTCATTCATTCTTCGTTCATTCATTTGCTCATTCTTCATCCATTCTTCATTCATTCTGCATTCATTCATTCATTCATTCATTCACTCATTCATTCATTCATTCATTCATTTCATTTCATTCATTCATTCATTCATTCCATTGCATTGCATTGCATTTCATTTCATTTCATTTCATTCATTCATTATTCTTTCTTTCTTTCTTTCTTTCTTTCTTTCTTCATTCATCCCTTGATACATTCTTTATTCATTCTTCATTCATTCGTCACGCATTCTTCATTCATTCTTCATTCATTCTTCATTCATTCTTGACGCATTCTTCATTCATTCTTCATTCATTCTTCATGCATTTTTGATTCATTTTTTATTCATTCGTTCTTGCTTCATTCTTCCCTTGATCCATTCTTCATGCATTCTTCATTCATTCAAAATTCATGTTGTCTTTCGCTTCATTTCGTTTCATTTCAGTCATTCATCCGTTCTCCATCCATTCTTCATCCATTCTTCATTCATTCAGTCGTTCGTAGTTCAATCAGTCGTTCATTATTCCTCCAATCTTCATCCATTCTTCATTCATTATTCATGCATTCTTCATTGATTCTTTATTCATTCTTCAATCATTCATTCATTCATTCAATCATTCATTCATTCATTCATTCATTCATTCATTCATTCATTCGTTATTCATTCTTCAGTCATTCTTCATTCATTCTTTATTCAGTCTCCATTCATTCTTCATTCATTCTTCATTCATTCAGTCGTTCATAGTTCATTCAGTCGTTCATTGTTCCTCCATTCTTCATCCGTTCTTCATTCATTCATTCATTCATTCTTCATGCATTCTTCATGCATTCTTCATTCATTCTTCAGTCATGTTTCATTCATTCTTCATTCCTTCTCCATTCATTCAGTCGTCATAGTTCATTCAGTCGTTCATTCTTCCTCCATTCTTCATTAATGCTTCATGCATTCTTCCTCCATTCTTCATCCATTCTTCATTAATTCTTCATGCTTTCTTCATGCATTCTTCATTCATTCTTCATTCATTCTTCATTCAGTCTTCATTCATTATCCATTCATTCTTCATTCATTCTTCATTCATTCTTCATCGATTCTTCATTCATTCTTTCTTTATGCATTCTTCAGGCATTCTTCATTCATTATTCATTCATTCTTCATTCATTCTTCATTCATTCTTCATTCATCCTTCATTGATTCATTCATTCATATTCATTTCATTCATTCATTCTTTCTTCATTCATTCATTCGTTCGTTCATTCATCCTTCATTCATTCTCCGTTCATTCTTTATTCATTTTCATTCATTCATCCACTCATTCTTCACCCATTCTTCATCCATTCTTCATCCATTCTTCATTCATTCTTCATTCATTCTGCATTCATTCTTCATTTATTAATTCGCTCATTCTTCATTTATCCGTTGATCCATTCTTCATTTATTCTTCATTCATTCATACATTCATTTTGTTCTTTCATTTTTTTCATTCATGCATTCATCCATTCTTCATACGTTCTTCATTCATTTTTCACTCATTCTTCATCTATTCACACATTCATCCATTCATTCATCCATTCATTTTCATTTCATTGCATTTGATTTCATTTAATTCATTTCATTCATTTCATTCATGTGATTTCATTTCGTTCATTTCATCTCATGTCATTTCATGTCATCATATTTCATCCATTCATTAGATTTTTCCTTCTTTCTCTCTTTCTTTCTTCATTCATTCTTCATGTCTTCTTCATTCATTCATTCGTTCTTTGTTCATTCATTCCTTCGTCCACTCATTCAGTCAATTATTCATTCATTGATTCATTCATTGATTGATTGATTCATTCATTCATTCAAAATTCATTAGTTGTTTCTTTCTTTCTTCATTCATTCTTCATGCATTCATTCGTTCATAGTTCATTCAGTCGTTCATAATTCCTCCATTCTTCATCCATTCTTCATTCATTCTTCCTCCATTCTTCATCCATTCTTCATTCATTCTTCATTCATTTTTCATCCATTCTTCATTCATTATTCATTCATCCTTCATTGATTCATTCATTCATATTCATTTCATTCATTCTTCATACATTCTTCATACGTTCATACATACATACATTCTTAATACGTCCATACATACATACATACATACAGACATACAGACATACAGACATACAGACATACAGACATACAAACATACAAAAAAACAGACATACAGCCATACAAACATACAAACATACAAACATATACCTATACACATACACATACACAAACATATACATATACATATACATATACATATACATACACAGATACATACACACATACACACATACACACATACACACATACACACATACATACATACACATACATATACATACATATACATACATATACATACATATACATACATATACATACATATACATACATATACATACATATACATA
>BGPT01000904.1:11572-44044 GCA_003297045.1 Symbiodinium sp. clade C Y103 | reverse complement strand
TACATACATATACATA
Organism: Symbiodinium sp. clade C Y103; assembly: GCA_003297045.1. Lineage (NCBI taxonomy): Eukaryota > Dinophyceae > Suessiales > Symbiodiniaceae > Cladocopium > Cladocopium sp. clade C. The sequence continues at coordinate 44,028 of BGPT01000904.1, read as the reverse complement.
CATATACATACATATACATACATATACATACATATACATACATATACATACATATACATACATATACATACATATACATACATTTACATACATACATTTACATACATACATTTACATACATACATTTACATAAATACATTTACATACATACATTTACATACATACATTTACCTACATACATTTACATACATACATTTACATACATACACTTACATACATACATTTACATACATACATTTACATACATACATTTACATACATACATTTACATACATACATTTNCATATATACGTACGTACATACATACATACATACATACATACATACATACAAACATACATACATACACACATACATACATACATACATACATACATACATACATACATACATACATTTACATACATACTTACGTACATACATTTACATACATACATTTACATAAATACATTTACATACATACATTTGTACATTTGTACATTTATACATACATACATACATACATACATACATACATACAAACATACATACACACATACATACATACATACATACATACATACATACATACATTTACATACATTTACATACATACATTTACATAAATACATTTACATACACACATTTATATACATACATTTACATACATACATTTACATACATACATACATACATACATACATACATACATACATTTACATACATACACTTACATACATACATTTACATACATACATTTACATACATACATTTACATACATACATTTACATACATACACTTACATACATACATTTACATACATACATTTACATACATACATTTACATACATACATTTACATACATACATTTATACATACATACATTTATACATACATACATACATACATACATACATACATATTCATACATATATACGTACGTACATACATACATACATACATACATACATACATACAAACATACATACATACACACATACATACATACATACATACATACATACATNCATATATACGTACGTACATACATACATACATACATACATACATACATACAAACATACATACATACACACATACATACATACATACATACATACATACATTTACATACATACTTACGTACATACATTTACATACATACATTTACATACATACATTTACATAAATACATACATTTACATACATACTTACGTACATACATTTACATACATACAAACATTACATTACATTACATTACATTACACTACATTACATTACATTACATTACATTACATTACATTACATTACATTACATTACATACATACATTACATTACATTACATTACATACATACATTACATACATACATTAATAATCATTAATACATACATACAAACATACATACGTACGTACGTACGTACGTACGTACGTACATACATACATACATTTACATAAATACATTTACATACATACATTTACATACATACATTTACAAACCTTCTTTCTTCATTCATTCCTTGATCCAGTCTTCATTCATTCTTCATTCATTCATACGTTATCATACATTCATTCACACATTCCTTCATACATTCATTTTTATTTCGTTTCAATTTATTTCAGTTCATTTCATTTCACTCATTCATCCATCCATTCTTCATCCATTCTTCATACATTCATCCGTTTTTCATTCTTCATTCCTTCATTCCTTCATTCTTCTGTATTCTTCATTTGACATTTCCAGTTGAGAACAGTCAGAACTGTCCCTCTGGTTTTGTTGGAAGCGTCAGTGACGCCCGTGATTGCGCTGTGCGATGCAGGTCTGGCCTGGTTGTGCATCATGTCGTGCAGTCTCGATTCAAACCAAATCTGTAGCATGGAGATTAAGGGGCACACAATGGCACACATATAAACCGAGTTGTTCATTGCATTTGGATTCGGCATTTTGATTCTAGCCTGAATTGAAATTGCAACACTTCAACCCCATCTGCATCTATACCTTGTGCTTCTTGATGATTGTTCACCATGCAATGACTAGGGAACATTCTGGAACATTCTTGTGGTTTGGGGAACCTTCTTGTGGTTTGGCCAGAAGCGCAATATCTCGCAAGGGCTTCTTGCCGTGGAGGCTATCATCTCTCTTAGTGCTCCGTGGAGGAACTCTTCGTGCTTAAGAATCTTAAGATCCCCTGTCAAATCTGTCTAGTAAGTGGAGCTTTGTCAGACATGCTCATATTGTCTGATATATATATATATAATTATATATAACATTAAATAACTCAACTGAATTTTGAAAGTGTGTGCCATTTCTTCCCACGTCTGGACTCTGGCTTTCTGCTTGCTTCACTGCAAACGAACATGAATCCCCTTTGTATCTGATCACTGAGATACGTTTCTTGCCTTTTGGGGGATACTAAACTTGTGCGAAGACTACCCTTAAAAGTCTGCAAGGAATAAGAATCGTTCTTGGAGAACTGATCATTCTTGCATGCGTTTGCGCGCCAGAAAGGATAGTTCGTTAGCATTGTGGCATGCGCAAGCGTGCGACATGCCAACGGGCTGGATTCCATTGATTTTCGCTTCCTCCACAGTGCCCAGGCTCAGACCATTCAAACATTCACGATCATTCAGGTATATAATATTCAGGTCTCGAATTACAATGAATTACATACAGATCATACAGTCTGGTCAGGATCCTCAAGTCCACGGTCATGACAGTCCCTTCAATCAGCATCTGAACCTTGTCCACTTCGGTCTCATCCGGCCCTTCGACCTTGGATTATGTATCGACATGTATCGACATGTATCGACTGTAGGGATAGCAGTCAGCTTGAATTCTGCGCATCATATCCAAATTATCCAATCAATTCCAATCATACCGTATTGCATCGTATTGCTTTCTTGAATTTCTTGTGTGGCCAAGTATACTGCAGCCGTATTACTTCGTGGACGGAGATGCACTCGGATCCGCGAACTAAGGCACCTGCGACCTTGTAGTGCTGCAAGAGCTTCCTTAGGCCACTTTTCGTAAGTTGACCCAGCTTTGCAACCCGAGCAGCCCGAGCAGTGAGAATTCCAGGATCGAGGTTTCCAGATGTTTCCAGGGTTTTGTTCCAGTTTTGAGTCACCATCTGTGATGCACGAGTCCCAGGCCAAGAGAGAACAAGAATGGGAACAAGAACTATGTTAGTAACTATTCGGATTTATTCGGTGATTGTTGGAAATATATTGGAATATTGTTGGACCGCAACAAGCACTGCTGTTGGGAATGAAACAGTTCCAGAGTATCTGTATCAAGCGGACAACGTACAGTGCGCAGCTAATTGCAAAGCCACTCTCGCAGCAGAACTTTGTCCGAGTTGCAAAGTTGCTGTTCCTTCCTCTTTGGCTTTCCACTTGAGCACGTGCACACCGGAAGAGCCTGGCAAATTGCACTGCGCAACACCATGTATCTCCTTCAAATGGAACAATCCGTGGGACCGTTCTGCTTATTCTTACACACCGAGTCACATTTCAGACCTCAGCCTAACTTTCTGCAAGAAAATCAGTGCCCACATACATTTGCAAGAAACCGAGAGGGGTAGATGTCTAAAATTGGAGAGCACTCTGACATCACCAAGTCTGCGAGATTCTGCGAGCCTGAAGACACATCTTCTGCAGCAACTAAGTCCTCAAAAACTTTCTCCAAAAGTGGCACGGGCTGGACATCTGGTGGTGCTTCTTCGACTCGAGCTTTGGCCTTTTCTGCCGCGCTCACCGTCCTTTCTGCCTCAACAACAGCCTGTTCCTCGGCGGAGAGCTCTTCATCCTTGCCGTCTTTGCCATCTTTTCCGTCTTTGCCTTTGGGATCTTTTGCATCTTTGGGCTTTGCTTTCGCAGCTTTTGCCTTTGCGGCCTCCAACTTAGACTTTGCGTCAACGACAGCTTTCTCCAACGAATCCACCTGTTGCTTCTTCTTTTCCTCGGCATAAATCTTCGCTCGAGATTCTAAATGTCTTACCGTCTCATCATCCGGTTTCACGTTGATCTCATAGGTGAAGCTGCTTCCTTGGCAACACATGTAGCTGTGTGTATCATGTTTCACCAGCAAGTGAATCAAACGTGTTTGTCGTCAGAAAAACAGCGTGCTGATGCATCTCTGAACCATTTCTGGTTTGCTACTACGTCTTACGAGTAGCTTGAATAGGCAATAACTCACTACAACCCACAACCTCACCTATTGCAGCACAAATGCAAGAGTCTAAGCCAAACAGAATATGACACTATGTCGAACGATGAAGCAGAACATAATGCAACCCGTCCTAGTGTGTGTCAAAATGCAACCAGCAAGTCTGCAGGCAACAATTTTCAACAACAACCAGAATATAGTCAGTTGACTATAGATGGTAAAAAATCACCACTACACACAAAAAAAGCGCTCAATCCGCTTGTCCTTCAACCATGCAGCTCTGGATGTTGTGATGTTCGGGGCTTGGTTGTGAGCGCTTGTGAATAGGACTTGGATGATCTTAGAATAGAAGTGTGTGGGTAAGAACATCAGCATCTGAGAATTGCATTATTCAACAAACTAGATCAAACTAGTCATTTGAATTCATTTGATACATTTGCTTGTCCCCCAGATGCCTAAAGCATCCTAAAGCTCTAGAGAATGAAGCTTCATCGGGGAACCAAATTACAGATAGGAAATGACTGGCGCAGGGCTGTTCTGAGCAAAGTAACTGACCAGTTTCTCGTCCAGGCCATAGCACAAAACATCACCAACATTCATCTCCACCTTCAAATGTTTGTTCACAATCTCACCTTGCTTCACGCAGACTTCCATTGCTTTCTTCCTTAGATCTCTGCAGTGACAGTCCGGCAGCTCGGGCGAGTGCGAAAAACATGAAATAAAAGAACTTAAACAGCTACACTACGAGCCGAGCACAAACAAACCAGGGATGAATGAAGTGTCTAGGACGCCAGCCGAATCCGACTTAGTGAAACTGCCACCCCAGAACTTGAAAGATTCTAAAATCATCTTAACCTCTGAACCTACCAGGATCATCTCGATTCAGAGCTGCGGTGCCGCCTGACGCGGCATCCCATGGCAATTAAGCCTCATCACCCCAATGCAAAGGAAGCAAAAAGTGGCTGCTGAGCATCACATCAGAAAAAAGCCAGCCACAGAACTCCTGCAGCGTGGCGTGGATTGCAAAGTGAAGACGACTCAGAAAACCATAAAGTTGTCATGAAAGCCTCCCGCTTCTTGCCATAGCTACATCATGTTACATCATGTTACATCTGTTGTTACTATTCTTACCCCTACCCTTTCCCTACACTGATGCCGGTGGTCAGGGCATGTCAGGGCCAGGATCTGTGTCAGAGCCCCTACCTCAAAGTCCACGGTCCCACTCTTGTCAACGTCTGCTGCATCAAAGAGCGCACCTGCACGCTCCTGAGACAATGGCGCAACATGGCATGACTCCACTCCGTGGTGAAGTTATGTGAAGCTACTGTATTGAGTGTGCCAGGAGGATATGAAGTTTGATGTAGCATCCTACTAAGATAGATTAATATATTGAAATGTTCCAAGTCCGAAACCATCCTAAGCCTCACCTTGATAAATTGAAGTACAGTACATTGATGTAAATTGCTAAGATTTGCTAAGTATATCATAGTATATCTAAGATGATCTAAGTATCCAATTTGCCTAAACTTTTCGGTTGTGGCCTTGTCGTTTGGTTTGCCTTGTCGTTGGACGGAAGCATATCAGTCACCTTCTGAGAGTCAGTGAGGTCACAAAGCGTTCATTCTTCGAGGTCCATCCTTTAAACCTACTGCATCAAGCGAACGTTAACAATCTTTAAGAAAGAATGCAAATACGTTGCATATGTTCAACGATTTTTGCAGCATTTTTGACTTCGAACCTCTCATTCTCTCATTCTCCGTAGAATTAGCAACATTTTGGCAGCATTTGTAGCATTTTGGAGCTGGAAACTGCCATTTCAACGGTATTTGCAGCATTTTTGACTTCGAACCTCTCATTCTCCGTAGACTTAGCAACATTTTGGTACAATGCAACTAGGGTTCATTTAGGGTTGGTTTTAGGGTTTACTTAGGCTTGGTTCAAGATCTATTTAGGGTTGGCTTCTGATTAGGGTTGGTTTTGGGATTTGTTTATATAGGCTTTGTTTAAGATCTGTTTAGGGTTGGTTCAAGATCTATTAAGGGTTTGGTGTTAAGGTTTACTTTGGGTTGGTTATGATCTATCTAGGGTTGGTCTTGGACCTATTTAGGGTTGGGTTTAAGTTTGCTTGGGGTTGGTTTAGAGGGTTGGTTTAGGATTTATTTAGGCCTGGCTAGAGATCTCTTTAGTGTTGGTTTGAGGCTTATTTAGGCTTGGGTTATCACCTATTTGGGGTTTAGGATCTATTTAGGGACATTTAGGGTTGGTTTTACGGTGTATTTGCCCTTGGTTTGATATCTATCTATAGAGTTGGTGCAGGACCTATTCAGGGTTGCTTTAAGGTTTGTTTAGCGTTGCTTTACGATTGATTTAGGCCTGGTTAAAGACCTGTTTAGGGTTGGTGTAAGGTTTATTTCGGCTTAGTTACAAGTTTACCATACCTAATGTTGGTTTAGGATCTATTTAGGGTTGGTTCATGGTTTATTTACGATTAGTTTCAGATTTATTTAGGGAATGTTTAGGGCTTACTTAGAATTGTTTGAATGTTTTTTGGTTGGTTTGGGGTTTATTTATGGTTGATCTATATAGGGCTGGTTTAGGGTATATTTATATGATGTTTCTTAGGGTTTGTCTACAATATGAGAAACAAAAACATGGAAAAAACAGAGAAGCAGAAAGCAGGTAAGCAAAGAAGCAGGGAAAAGCAGAAAGCAGAGAAGCTGAAAAAGCAGAGAAGCGGGGAAACAGAGAGGCAAAGAAGCAGAAAAACAGAAAAGCAAATAAGAGAAAAAAACGCAGAAAGCAGAAAAAGCAGGGAAAAGCAGAAAGGCAGAAAAGCGGAGAAGGAAAGAAGCAAAGAAGCAGGGTAGCAGCCAAAAGCAAAGAAGCTGGGAAGCTGGGAGCCAGAAATCCACCAAAAAAAAACAAAACGGAAAACACAAATTTCCTTAAAAAAACAGCCTTCTCTCAACAATCTGCATTCTGATCGTGCATTCCTGGGTCTTCACTCCTCGAGCGCCTGTACTTCTACTCTCGTCCAGTGGCAGGTGCATTGAAACTAAGCATACTGAGTCATACTTTGGTCATACTGTACATATGACATATTTGGATCTTTTTGTATCTATGTGTCCTCAGGTTCTTCTTGGGCAAGCCTCTCACACTCTTTATCTGCCTTCGTTTTCACTTTGACCGGCTTGTCATTGCTCTCACTGGGGCAGGAACGCGTGCTTGTCATCCTTTTCATGCTTTCATACATGTTCATACACTTTCCATGTCTGTCCATGCTCTTCTGCATGTCAGTCCTTTGGCATGCCAACCGCATCAAGCATTGATGCCAATTCGTCTCTGTCCAGGAAGCCATCGTCGTTTTTGTCCGTCTCCCTGCACAGGAAGATTCGTCTAACTTTCACAGCGACCCCTTGAAGAAGGTAGTGATACTGTATGTATGCATCAATGGAAAACACAATTCATTCCTGCTCAAACAACACAGTATCAAAGTATCTATAGCATTGTCTCTAATATACATAACAGCGCATATGTGTGTATATATATATATATACATATTATATAATTAAATGTATATATATATATAATTATGTGTATATATGATTATATATATACATATTTAACAATAATAATGTCAACAACAAGAGTAATCATAGTAATCATAGTAGTACTGGTAATAATAGTAATAATCCTAGATGTATGTGTATGTGTATGTATGTATAATTATATATATACGTGACATACATACATACATGTGTATATATATATATATGCCCACTATAATATAAATATATATATATATATATACACTATAATGTGTATATATATATATGTATTGTGGCCTCCATATGCAACCCGATCAAATATAAGTATAAGAGAACCGAAACTTGAGTAGAACGGCCCTGCCAACTAAGTGGTCCCGTGTGTCTCATGCCTATACACTGCCATCACCCTCTCCATCAATGGCTCCGGCATGGCTGCAAGGGTTTTTGCTGGTTTCTGCAACTTATGCCTCTGCCACTTGACCCTAGATCACACTGATTCTGTGATCGACCCCTTCCTAACGCAGTGTTTGTCTGGCTGGACGTGACAATGAGCTAAACTCTGAGACCCTGGAAATGTGGCGTTCCTATGGTGTTCTGCCGCTCATGGAGTCCAAAGATATTCCCCCAGTCTCCCCTGCACCTGAACAAATTTGGAAGAGCTTTGAATTCCAGCGCAACGGCGCTAGTGAAGCGTATTTCAATGCTCGTTCCAATGAGTAAACACAGTGTGGTTGCAGCAGTGCTGTGTTCGCCGTCTTCAGTGCAGTTTTTTCTTGCACCTCTTTTGTTTCAATGAAAATGTGCACTTATTGCTTAAGGCCTGACAATTCAGGCAAGCAAATGTGTCATGTCTTGGGCGCCCGTGCCAATCGTTTGAGGAAGTCAGATCCACGCTCCAGGGACCTGGCAGGAGACTGCATAGAATATCTAACAGATTCAAACAAATAAAACAAAGAAATCCAAAAATCACCAAAATCCAAACTGGAAAACTGGTGCTCCATGGTGCTCCACGGTCTTGCTGCCTTGCCCACGCCCAAGGTGCACCCTATTCCCCCTGGGACCATCTAGGACCAATACGGATCCAAAGCTTCGGAGAAAATCTGAAGAGTTTCTGTGTCATTGCCACCTTGGACTTATGGCTATTCATGGCTATTCATGGCTGCTGGACCACAGATATTCGAAGGCTCTGATAAGCACAGCACTTGCAAGCAACTCTTCTGCTGCAGCTTCTACCTGCATCATCTGCATCTGATCAACCTCTGTGGCTCTCTTCACTAAAAGGAAGCGCACTTGCCAAGTGAAAAAATCAACATCGAGCAGCAAATGTCTATTTTCAGGGCAGGCAAGTATCCCAGAAGAAGGACCTTGTGCATCTGTAGGTAAAAACTAACCCTATCATCCCGAAGCTTCCAAAGCTCAGAAGAAGATGAAACAGCAAGTATCACCAAATCCAATCTACAAATAGACTCATAATGTAAAATTATGTAAAATGAATCTAAACCTCTTATCAGCAGCGGTCGGAAGTTAGGTTGGAGATGTTCGGTTAGAGGCTAGAAGCCAAGCAAACACAAATTCTGTACTGTATACAGTGTACAGGAGCCCTTGTGAAGGCCACCTTTTGTGGTATGCAGTACAATTATCTTGCTTGAACCGCCTGGAACCTAAACCAAACATTCCTCAAAATCGATGCAAACATATTGAAGAACATATGTATGAAGGGCTGTACCAACCTGATCCAGTCACAAGAATCTGCTCGGGATACTGCTGGACTTGGACAGTGGACTCTGACGGTCGCAAGTCACAACCTGACGCTCTTACAGTCTCTTGCTACGAGTATAATTTGGAAGCTTTGGAAGCTCAAGTTTTAACATAGGGTAATGTTGGGGTAACATGATGTAACATGTGATGTCCACCTCGCCCACTGCCTTGGAGCTGGTTTCCTCAGTTCCATTGCCACATTCGAATTTTGAGAGGTGGGCAGCCGCCCATGCAATCACACGATATGAAAACAATTGAACAAAATGAAAGCACATAAACAAAAAAACATCAACAACTCATTTCAAATGCAGCAGTGTATCCCACCGGCGTAAGGATGAGCTGAGATTCTGCCACCTCGACAGGCTATTGCTTCCACAAGAATCAAGTGGACGCAGTGATACCAACAAACAGCAAAAGGCTGAAAAAAGGTCAAAGGAAGCAAAGAATCTCAGGATGCGGCCCCATTTCTAGTGGTCCAAGAAGTTCAACAAATCCATCCACAAGTATCTAAAGTAATATTCTAAAAACATCTAAAAAGTTCTCAAAGTTCTCACATCCTTTTGACCCCAATATACCCCAATCACTGCCGTTTTGATGTTTGATCTGTGACATTCCGTGACACCATGACAATGTTCATGGCCCTGGTTGGTCTGTGTTCGATTTGAGGGCTTGCGCTTTTTCATTGCGATTTTTGGGCTTGCGCCCTTGCAGCAAGCAAGCAGGCCAGATTTTTGCTGTATTGCAGGATCAACTCTCAGCTAGAAGCTATCCAAATCAAACAATCAGGTTGCTGGTCCTCAAGCGTACAGGGAATACAATCTTTTTACTTCTGCAGTCTTCCTTTCTTGTTCAAATCTCTCCGAGGTAGATGTCGAAAGCCTTGAAGTCCTGCGAAGGAAAACACAAACTCGTGTTCCATATGAAATTCATGAATTTGTTGATTGGTGCGGATTCCCAAACACGCAAACGATGTGACAACGCGTCAAAACACTGCCTTGCCTTCGTCATCTTTCACTCAATCAATTTTACGCAGTGTGCTGTGATTGTGTTCTGATGTTGTTGGTATCCCAGAAATGGTTTCAGCAGCGCCAAATCTATCAACCAACACATTTCAACACATCTTATTTCGCGCAAAAATCATGGAACTAATTCCGAGCAGTTTTTCAGCCTGAGTTCGCTTCTGAAGGCGCTCTCTGAAGTCTTGGAATCCTGGTCGCTGTTCACCTGCCCAAGCAACCTCTGCCAGAGCACATCCACGTGGCCAAGCCATATAATCCAAATTTCGAGCACCTTGACGAATGTACCTTGCAGCATCTTCCAATGTTCTGCTGCGGCCCTAGCTCACCCATTTCTTTCATTTTCTTTCCCCGCTAAACATTCATTGGTACCAAATCTCTCAACCTGCTCGCAGGTTTCCTTTGATATCTTTGTACAACTTGTGTGTTTGTCGCCGTGCGGCAGACCAAAAGGAGTGTCCCTAGAGACCCAAGAAACAGTTTCAAGAAGCAGCAAGTAGATGTCGTTAACATGAGCTCTGGGTGAGACAGCAAATCGAACACATGGGATTTCCCAACGCACTACAGTATGTACAGGTGATATGATGTGTAGACATTTTATGCATTACACTGTGTTTCGTTATGTTACATTACCTTACGTTTCATCGAATTACATTCCATAGGATACATCCATACCATACCATAACAATCCATTACCACTACCATGTGCATGACCATGACTATTCAATTACATTTAACATTACGTTCAATGAGATTGCACTATGTTGCATTACATGGCATTATATACATGCAGTACTTGAATCGCATGCATTACATACATGTACATACATAAACTACATCCATGACATGTCTCACATCCATAAAATGCATTACATGCAGTACACAAAATAAAACAACTGCAAATGACATACACGACATACATGAAATGACATACATGAGAAACATGGCATACACAACATAGATGAAATGAAATAGAACACAAAGAACACAATAAGTTCACAGTAAACCACGATACAATACACCCACAATAAAGTACAGCACAGAACAGCAAAGTACATTACATACACCCATACACCCATACATACATGCAATACATGCACACATATATCGATCCTTCCATACATACGACATACGTATATACGCACTTACGCACATCCATACATCCACACATCCACACATCCATACACCCATACATAGGTACGTACATACTTACGTACGTACGTATGTACGTAGTACGCACGTACATACATACATAGTCATACATAGGTATATACGTACAGTACAATATATACGTATACCGTATACCCGTACATCCGTACATACGCACATACATACAATCCGTACATCCATACATCTATACAACCGTACATCCATACATCCATACATCCAAGCATCTAGACTCTAGACATCCAGACAGCCATGCATCCATACATCCATGCATCCATACATCCGTGCACCCATACACCTATCGTACATCCGTACATCCAGAAAAACAAAACAACATAGATAACATACAGGCACATTACATACATTACATTACATTACATGACATTACATTACATGACATGACATTAAATTACATTACATAGACTGCGGACATTACATCGATTACATACATTGAGTACGTACGTACGTATGTATGTACATACATACATACATACATACATACATACATACATACATACATACATACAGACATAAATGCGCAACAGCACACAACATTGCATTGCATTACATTGCATTGCATTACACTACATATTACATATTACATATTACATATTACATATTACATATTACATATTACATATTATAACTATTACGTATTACGATACATACCATACATACCATACATACCATACATACCATACATACCATACATACCATACATACCATACATACCATACATACCATACATACCATACCAAATTTCATTTCATCTTATTATATATAAGGTTACATTACATTCCAGGATAAGACATTAAAGTACATACACGCGAACATACCAAAATACGAACATACGAACAAGCAAACAAACATACACACATGCATTCATAGATACATACGAGCAGATACATAGTTACATACGAGCAGATACATAGTTACATAGTTACATGGCTACATAGATACATACAAACAGACGTACATACAGTCATGCATGCATGCATTAATACATAGATACATAGATACATAATACATAGATACATTAGATACATAATACATACATACATAATCATACATAGATACATAGATAGATAATGATGGATGGATGGATGAACGGATGGACGGATGGATGGACGGATGGATGGACCGATGGATGGACCGATGGATGGACCGATGGATGGATGGATAGATCGATAGATCGATAGATCGATAGATCGATAGATCGATAGATCGATCGATCGATCGATAGATAGATAGACACGCAATGATAGATAGATAATGATAGATAGATAATGATACAGTAGATAGATAATGATAGATAGATAATGATACAGTAGATAGATAATGATAGATTGATAATGATAAACGCAGAACATAATGATAGGCACATAACACAATGATAGACACATGACACATGACACATGACACATGACACAACACAACACCACATAATGCAGCATAGCACAGCATAGCATAACAAAATAACAAAACATAACATACATAATCACACGGGCGCGAATGGCATAGTTTCTATTGCCTTAGAGCATCTTATACCAAAATAGATCAAAATGGTATGCAATGAGCACAATAATCTAGAGAAAAAGTCATCTAGAGTCTACAGAATTGTAGCCACGAGACTCGCTCCAGAGCTGTCCTTGAATGCCCAAAACGTTGGCTCTGCCAGCTCTGATTGGGGTATCGTAGACGCGAGACAATGGCGTAAAGCAACAAATTGCATCAAACCTGTTACAGAAGGTCACAGAGTTGAGACTCTGACTCAACCCCCAGCATGGATTCTAAACACATGCAATTACAAAGCCTACAAACATCTACAAACTATGAAACACCAAGGCACTCGGCATGCTTCTGATCTTGCCACCTGTCGAAGTAGGCATGCTCTGATGGAGCCAGTACAACTGAGTGACCTCACCATTCGCAGTCGTTCAACTGATGTGAGTTCGAATGCGTGAGGACTTGAACACAGAAGTGACAGGCACCTCAAGAATCCTCAGGACGCCTCCAACATTCAAAAGATGCGGAATTGAGGTTCCAAATTTGTTAAAACACACTTTACATGTCTATTCATCATTTTGCATCATTTCACATGTTCTGTCTGGTTGCAAATTAGGTTCTCGGCTTGACTACGGCAAACGTGTTGAAGACATGTCCTATGTCCAGCCCCCCAGAATAGGTGTGGTACACCGGCTGCTAAACCCAAATAGGGGCCTTTTCCTGCCGCTTTGTCTCCTTGCTTGTCCAAGCCCAAAAATTCTCTCCAAATCATCACCTTATGTAGACAAAATATGCAAAGGGGTGATTCCGAAAAGGCTTGAGTTACGGACACAAAAGACCGTGCCAGTAGGCCACCAGCCATGATCTGCAATCTTCAGGAACGCAGGTGGAAAAGGGTGAAACGGGTGAAAATGGTGCCACTGTGCAACGATTCTGCACCATTCCAAAGCAAACTGAGTCACGATTTGTGCGTTTCTAGGAGTCCAGACTTTTAGCAAACCACCGTTGCGGCCAGTATCGTATGTACGCTTCACCTTTGCACTTATAGACTGTTGCCATGGCACTGTGTGTTGTTTCTCTCAAATTGGGTATGGACGATTATGGACGCCGGCTTTTAATGAAGTGGATCCAGAATGATCCAGAACAGATTTTGTTTTCAGGCGGTGGTCCAAAAAATATCCAGGCCAAAGTTGCCAAAGCGTCAAAGTATTGACCAAGTCGCGACCGTGCCTTGTGGGAGGCTCTTGGCACTGTCCAAAGCATCATCCCAAACCACCGCGTTGCGATGCAAATCGTGAAGATGATTGGATGCTTTCTCAAGCATCATGCCTGAGCATCAATGAAGCGGCATACCCATGACCTTTTCAAGCACAAACAATCAGTTTTTGGCAGTATATGTACGGACATTAATGGGCCATTAGTTTTCTTCATCTTCATAATATTGTGTGAATGGTTGCTGTTGCACCCACTGCCAATTTTCGGGACGATGGGTTTTTCCTTGCTCAGGGGTTTTGCGCCTGTGGTTGTGGCAGGGTTGACCATGGCTGTTGTGGTTGTCCCTAGCTGATGTGGCCTTCTTTCCACTCTCTCTCTCTCTCTCTCTAAGAACATTTGATCATCTATTTCATCATCTATTTGATCATCTGTTTGATCATCTATGATCTACGCTTAGTAATATGATACCATACCAGCCTAGGAGTCATGTCAAACCACCTTCCAGAAAGGTAGCAACAACGGCGTCACTCAAGATACTCATCATATGTTGCCCATATGGGCAGAAGGTGAATCATGTCTTGAATCATGCAAATTCGACTCGCTGGCTGCACAGAGTGTAACCATTGGCGGCTCATGCACGTGCTGCATGTCTCAAGCTTTTGACATCTTGTGACTTTTCTGACTTTTCCATGTCCCAAATTCTGCCAATACACCCTCCAAATGGGACAAATCCACATTGTTCTCGCGTGCCACTTTAAGGGCCACAGGTGACTTGGCCCACTGGGAAGTGGAAACTTCATCGCCACCAATGTGAATGTAGGGGGACTTCTCGAAGAGCCTTGCCATTTCACTGAGCACGTCCTGATATGAAACACCACGAAGCACTGGGAGCATCAAATCCACATCTAAGATATTCTAAGACCATCTGGAATCGTATCGGGATGCATCCTACAGAAATGTGCGTGTAAGATTGTGTAAGATTGTGTAAGTAATGCTGCGTCTCGGAACTGCACATCGGGATGCAAGCAAAGCCTCTGTCATTCACACTTACGCTTACTGTAGTTGCAGACTTGACGTTTGCTATGTGCCTGGGCACGCGATCAGCTAATCCGCCAGCAACCTTCGCCAAAGGGACGCGTGTTGTGTAGGCATTGTGATTTCAATCTTAAGATTGAACTATGCACTCCATTATCATCATGTAGCATCAATACTAGTGAAGAAAGGATGGCACGCTCAATTGTTGCCCATGTGATGGAGTTTTGCTACTTTTTCTGCCTTGTCCTGTTACCCTGGTTTCAGCTGCTTCCGCTGGTTTCGGCCTCTGTGTAAGAAAAATAATCTTTTGGGGCGTGTTTGAGCGTCAGTGCAACTTTCAAATCTTGCCCTGCCAAGTTTGCTACCAGTAGGACCTGAACTCGCAAGAACGTAGAGTGATGTAGAGTGGTCATCTCACTGAAAGGGTGGTAGCAGTGGTGGCAGTAGTAGCAGGGGTAGCGTGGTATGGGGGTTTTCTCAACTGCTTTCAGTTGGGACTTCTTTTTGAAGTCCTATTGGGCCCTTTGGGATGCTCCGCGGAAACGATCGGAAATGTATGTAATTACTTGTCTAGGCTAGTCATGGCTAGTCTAGTTAGATCTAGTTAGTTTCCACATTCGCAAATTGTGGAGTCCTTGCAGTCTCCAAGGCACATGAATGAATCACGGGCGCAGGCTACCCGTTGGATGAGACATGATTTCATATGATTTCATCCAAATGAGACAACAACATTGGCATAACATTGGCATAACATTGGCATAACATTGGCATGGAAGGCCGTGCATAGGCCGTGCACTTTGATTCAGCTTGAAGCATCTTGAAGCATCCGGCGGATATCCGGCCAGTCCTTGGTGAAGTTGACAGATTTTTCGGATGGAGACAGAGTGTATGGCAAAGCCCCGAAAGACGTAGCAACTTGCGGTTCCCAGCGTTCCGAACTGTCGAAATTTCCCAACTCCGGATACGAGGCAATTGCAGCTTGCGAGTGCCCAGGCAAATCAAACTCCGGAACTACCTCAGCTCAGACAAGAGCACTGTCAAGATATTGCAATATTTATACTACCAGCAGTACCGCACGAGGCGGTGGCGGAAGTTTCAAAAATAGGAGACCTATAGGAGAGGTGGGTTGTTGTGAATCATGGATGGCAGAGCGAACCCACTGCAGTGTAGTTGTGATGTAGTTGCAGTTGCAGTTACAGTTGCAGTTGCAGTGGTAGTTGTAGTTGCAGTTGTAGTTGTGGCTGTAGTTGTAGTTGTAATTGTGGTTGTAGATGTAGTTGTAGTTGTGGTTGTAGTTGTAGTGGTACTTGTGGTTGTAGTTGTAGTTGTGGATGTAGTTGTGGTGGTTGTAGTTGTTGCAGTGTAGTTGTCACGCAGTTGAAATTGCAGCTATTGTAGTTGTCGTTGCTGTAGTTGTAGTTGTAGTTGCAGTGGTGGTGGAAGTTGTAGTTGCAGTTGTAGTTGTGAAGTAGTTGTTGTTGTAGTTGTAGTGAGAGTGAGTGGGAGCAGTAGCGGTAGTTGTTGTGGCAGTGGCAGGTGTAGTTGTAGTGGTAGTTGTAGTTGTATTGGTAGTTGTACTTGTGGTGGTAGTGTAGTTGTAGTTGGTAGTGGTATTTGTAGTGTGCTTGTAGTTGTGGTTGGTGGTAGTTGTAGAGTAGTTGTAATGTTGTAGTTGTAGTTGTAGTGTCGTACTGTTGTAGTGTTGTAGTTGTAGTTGTTGTATGTTGTGGCGGCAGTGGTAGCGGTTGCAGTTGTAGTCGTGGATGTAGTTGTAGTTGTAGTGGTTATTGCAGTTGTTGTTGTAGCTGTAGTGGTCATAGTTGTAATTGTAGTTCTACTTTTGATGTAGTTGTGGTGGTTGTGGTTGTAGTTGTAGTTGTAGTTGTGTCGGTAGTGGTCGTGTAGTTGTAGTTGTAATGGTAGTTGTGGTGGTAATGTAGTTGTAGTGGTAGTTGTAGTGGTAATGTAGTTGTAGTTGTGGTTGTAATTGTACTTGCGCTTGTACTTGTAGTTGTGGTGTAGTCACATCCAAACTTCAAAAATGGACCCGAACCCCTCAGATTTTAACACTTTTGACTTTTGACTTGGAAATGTGTTTCCCACCACAACAGCGTGCACTTTTTCGACATCGACTCGTCATCGAATCGTTAAGAAGACCCTCAATTTTAAACACTTTTGACTTCCAAATGTGCTTCGCGCCACGGCGCCGTGCACTTTTTCGACGTCGCAACTTCCAAAACTGGCCCTAGCCTGAGGTGTGTATTTTACCATTTTCATTTCCAAATGCGCTTCGCGCCACAGCGCCGTGCACTTCTTTTTACTTCCAAATGTGCTTCGCGCCACAGCGCCGTGCACTTTTTCCACATCTCAACTTCCAAAAACGTTCCGAACCCGACAGTTTTTAACACTTTTGACTTCCAAATGTGCTTCGTGCCACAACGGCGTGCCCTTGTCCACATCACAACTTCCCAAAGTGCTCCGAGACCGTCAGTTTTTAACGCTTTGGACTTCCAAATGCGCTTCGCGCCACAGCGCCGTGCGCTTTTTCCACATCTCAACTTCCAAAAGTGCTCCGAGCATGAGGTGTTTTGTGCTTCGCGCCACACCGGCGTGCAATTTCATCTGCCCGGCTGGCTCCGCACCCGCCGCTTTGGCGAGCCTACTTTTCGACCCTCCAGAGCCACAAAACACTGGAAAAACACAGTGTTTCGCGACTTTCCTACCTTTTCGCGCACCTGCATCTTCTCTCTTCTGACTTTCTCCTCTCTGATCTTCTCTCTGCTGACTTTTTCCCTGTCTGAGCTTCTTCCTGGCTGTGCTTTTCCATCTGTCCATATTGTCGGAAGTTTGACTTCTAAACTTCCTTCGACAATATACACAGATCAATGCAAGGTCAAATGGCCACAGAAACCCTGTCTTGCTCAGATTAAAGGTGTATGTGCCTCTTTTTGGCAGAATTCAGGCTATGGCCTTGCACAAAACAAGTCGAAGGAGCTTAGATCGGAAGAGAAATATCGTGAGACTTCAGAATACGCTAAACAAATGAGGCCTCCTCACCCGTCTCTGCCTTTATATTGCCTATTATTGCCTTCCATATTTGCTTCTATATTTATCCAATTCTTCCTGTATATTCCATTTAGATTTGGCCAATTTTGTCTCCACGGTGCCTGAATATACAAGGATTCAGCAAAGGAAATGACGTCTTCAATCTCGAGCTCAGTATAAGAGTGGTTGTAGGGCGTACCGTCTGTCCGAAGGGTGTGGCCCCGAGGGGAGGCCCGTCTGAAGGCTCCCAAGCGAATGAGATTTGGATACTTGGCCACCGGAAAGCGCCAACCTTGATCATCTGTGAGGTGCCAGTGGAAGTGGTTCATTTTGAACAGCGCCATAGTTCTCAAGAGGTGCTTCACATCTGCTGGGTAGAAGAAATGTCGGCTGACATCCAACCTGGAAATGATTGGAACGGTAGCGGAACTTTCAGGGATCACGGAAGCAAACAATTGTTCAGGACGATCTGAATTGCGATATTCATTACACACGTCCCGTTTCCCACACAAAAGATCTACTACTGCATTGTCAGTCCAAAAAGCATCAATCCTCGCCAGTGGAGAGCAGGTTCATCCCGGATCTCAACCCTGGGAATCTTCCATCTCGAACCATTTGAATCATTCGAATTCGAATCCTTCTGCAGCAACTGTCGCACGGTCATGACGCCATGGAAGAGGCCATGCTCAGAAGCCTTGGATTTTCTTCTGCAAATGGCGCAGATTGACACGATCTGACGCAGCGAACCGTGCTTGTGGCGTATCGGGCACAAACGGACCCAATGTACAGGACAAAAAATGACTGAAATATACACTGCCGTTGCAGAGCAGGTATTGTGCTTGACCATGCTTGACCGCGCCACGCATCCAGAAAAATATCAAAAGTGCCAACAACTGCAACACCAACAACCTGCTCCAATTTCTCAAGACTTCTTGCCTCCATCACTTCATTCACTCCCAAGACTGCTTCTTGCAGTCTCCGGTATGATCTTAGCATGAAAGAATAGACTCCAAGCCTCTGCCGACAGGCCCTTGAGTAAATTAGGAGTCGTGATTTCTTATTTACTATGGTCTTTCGTTTGATTCTAGAGGCTGGCATTCTTTATTTTCCTTGGTGTTCATTGCTTTCCAGATACAGTATGTTTTTTCCATGTTTTTCATTATATGTCCGTGGTGTCCATCGATTTGTCCATGTTTATTTTCTTTTTTTTTGCGGGTTTTCATACACTTTTTAATGGTGTGGATCTCTGTTTGATGGTTTTCATTGATTTCTTGCTGGTTTTCATCTTTGTTTCATTGTTTTATCGATTCAGCAATGGCTTGTACCAATGTTTCCATGGTTTTGATCGATTTGGTCAATGGTATTTATTGATTTTCTTGATGGTCATTATGGATTTCCCATGGTTTTTATCGATTTGTATTTTCGGTTTCCACACCTCTTGCCGCAAGTCTGCCTGAGCGAGGCATCGCAAAGTTGCACCCAGAGTAAGTCAGCCAAAACAGCTACAAAACAGGCTGAAGCGAAGGTCCAAACTTGGAGTTTTCAGTGGTATGTCTTGGGTTGTCCCTCAACCCAAATTATGGTTTTGTTTAAAGAAGGGGAAGCCAAGAAGGTGAGAGGCAAAGCCAGGAAATAAAAAACCAGAAGGCAGAAAACTAAACTCAAGAAGCAAACAAGCCAACGAGCCACAAGCCTAGAAGCCAACGAAAACACCAATGTCAGCCTAGACCAAACAAAAGACCAGAAGCCAAGAAACCAAAGAAGTGAAGCCATTGAACCAATGGAAAAGCAACAGAAGCTGCGACAAAAACCACGGAAAAAAAAAGGAAGCCACACCACCACAAGGCAATAAGCTACGCAGCCACCAGCCAAAATCTCTTCTTTGGTGGTATGGTATTTAGCAGTATGTTGAAACAGAAGCACAAGAAGCTAAAGAAGCCAAATTGAAAGTAAAGAAGCTTAAACAACCAAAGAAGGCAAAGAAGCGGAAGATAAAGAAGCCAAAGGAGTCAAACGTCTAAAGCCTAGCAGCCGAAGGCCCCCAGACCAAAAAAAAAATACCTCTCCTGTCCTCCCTCCAACTTACACAGACCTTGCCGAATGTGGGTTGGAAGAATTTGGAAGACGAATTTCCCCTTGGGATGGGCGATTCTCAAGGTCTATGATATGGAAAATTATACAATATAAATCAATATAATACACAGAAGATTACAGAAGCATACAGAAGCACTAAATCGAGTAAACTTATCTGTGATTAAATGATATCAAATGCGCAGATCAAGGCCAGGAAACTGCCTCAATGATCACCCTATCAGAAACGTTGAGCACATACCCTTCCTCTCCGAGGTTCACATCGTTCAACCGCAGCTGGAAGAATGCATCTTCACTGGTTACCTGGTCAGTGCCAGACAGTGCCCCTGGATGATCTCAGTGCAAGATCTGTAAGTGCTAACTCCGGGATCATCGTCAAACTGAACTTGTGAAAGAATTCCCACGCATGTGTCCAGTGAGGTCAAAAGCGTGTTTGACCTACACACCCCAAAAACGATCCAAAGAGGCCAACAAGAAGGTTGCACTCGGCCTGCCAAAGTTCTCAAGCCCGAAATAGCCCGAACCCATGGAATGACAGAGGCAGGCAAGATGTTAAGTAGCAATATTTTTCCAGAAAAACCCGTTTCAAACATTTTCGTTGGCCTGATTGCAGGAATTCCATTTCCCCCTTCTGAAGGCTGCTAAAGCAATGCTAAAGACACCTCACAAAATCTCACAAAATTGAAGGGGATCCTCTTGCATGCGGTGGAAGCCAAGTTCTTGGTCTAAGCTGCTGTTGGCCCTATGAATTCCTCCAAAGTCCGTACCAAAGCAGCTGGTGCATCCACTGTGATACGTGGGATCTCCAACACTCCCTTCTTCCTGGAGAACACACAGCGTTGTGGAGGGAACTAGGGAAACCTACTGTGCCATTTGACCATGTCTGACCTCTGGAAAAGAGATCTGGTCACGTTGCAGACTGCAGCTGTCATTTGCAGCACCACCAAAAGATAACAACCAACTAAAACAAAACACTCCGAAAAACAGTCCTGAGAACTGATTTAGGCGCTGGAATGATCGCAAGCGGCTCCTGTTGCAATTGCACATAAACCAGCAAGAATTTTGGCAGAGTCAGAACCAAATCATTACAGTGTCTTTGCTGGATTTTGTGGCAAATATCCAAATGATTTGAGACAATCTACAGATGTTGGCCAACAGCTTCTCAAAGTATAGATGGTGTTCCCGGTTCCCCCTTTGCCTTTCCCGCAGTCAACCTTCTTTGCCCGCCAAACCCTAGCATGGTCCTCTTTTGGAGCATTAAAAAGTGAAGACTGCGTGCGTAGTTGAAGAAGTGATGGTCCACCATCCTTAAATATGAAACAGTGGAGGCACAATCAAGGATCAGGCAAGACTTAATCAGTGAAGCAAGCCGATCCCGAAGTTCTCTCGAATCATTTGCTCCCACAAGACTATCCAACTTTTCAGGACTGGCCCAGTGTTAGGGCAACTCACTCAGCAAGGACGGCTCTTTTCCCTTTCACATCCCTTTCACTCTGTCTCCTGGTCCTCATTGCCTCTCTGTTGCTCCTTCATGCTCCTTCACGCTCCTTCACGCTCCTTCATGCTCCTTCATGCTCCTTCATGCACCTTCATGCTCCCTCTGGCTGCGGTTTGCCCCCCAACCTTGGGGCATCTGAGTCTCCCTCTGGTAGTTCTTCTGGAATTCTACTGGTGACAGGATATTTGAAGAGGTACCCAACCGCTACACCCGCCGTGTTGGACATAATGACATAGATTTGACATGATTCGGATATCCAACAGGGACCCGATTATATAATATACTGTATACATACACACTGTCTATGCTTATATGAAACTTATGTGTGTATAAATATAATATGTATATATATATATACCATCATACACACTGTGTATAGTGTATATATATATACACATGTATTATATAAAGAAGCATTGAAACATGAAATATATGTAGTGGTGATGGCCAATGCTATCCCACGCTCAACTCAGGCATACTTGGGCTCAAGCCCCTACGGGTGTTTCGGCGCAGGAAGACTTGCCCTGGCTGCAAGGTTCCACACAATGAGCTCCAATTCAGATAATTTAGTTCAATTTTCAAGCAGTCAAGCAGATTCAATTTTCAAATTGTCAGGGTTCATTGGGTGCCTGCTAACATGAGAACGTGGAAATTGAAAGACTTCCAGCATTCCAACAAAGTGGCAATCTGGATCTCTGAAGTGTCATATTTCTTTAAAATAATTGCAATGAGGCTGAGGAGTGATGGAAACAATTTTGACGCTGTCCAACCACGCCATCTGCCACCTTCACCTCTGCATGTGTCTCTGCATGGCCCACCTCACAAAAAGGATTCAACAATGATCAAGCTAAAAACAGTGTGTGTATATATATAGTCAGTTACTTAAGGCATGTTAAGACACCCTCAGATTCCTGTGAGAAAATCAGCCTGGTACCATCATGCTGAACTTGAGAGGTTGGACTCTTAGAAAAATCACACATCCCACGGATTTAACAATCTACAGCGACATAAGTCACTCCATCTGGCACTAAACTTTCAACAAAATTATAGACAAGCTGCGAGCAAAGTGTAAATAGACCTAGGACAATTGCCGAGAGAGTGAATGAAATATGGATGTTGATGCACTCACTGAGATGAATGAAATAATGACCATCATTTTGCGTTTCAATGCAATTCTTTTCTGAAGACCAACACTTGGCCGTAAATCTCAGACTGGCACAGAAGCACCAGAAACACAGCCATCAGAGCTGTCTGGCCTGAGCAAACTTCGCACATCTTAGCACACACTGATGTGTAGTGTGGTTTGCCAGTCATGGGTTTGCTGGCTCCTGGCTCCTTCAAAGATTTGTTGGTGCAATTGGCACAAAAAGTAGTCTCAGGCAAAGCACAGCAGGACTGATTGCTTGCATTTGCTTGCATTGCTTGCAACGTCCTGCAAAAGGCTTCGTGAATTTATATGAGCCGAAGCCATGGATTGCATTGATTCCGTTGGTTTCATTTTTTACATTCATTTCACATACTGTATTTCATATATTTCACTGTTCAATGAGGAGAGTGGGAACACGTACAAGGCACGTCTCAGGCACGTCTCTCCAAAATCCCATCCGAGGCGCTACGCAGCGCATTGGATTTCAATACCGGATACTTGAGTCATCTTGAGCCCATGGCCAGCACAGTATCTGCATCTGGCTACAGTATATAATATAGTTACCAGTGCAAAGTAGCTTCAAGTAGCTTCAAGTAGCTTAAAGTAGCTTGAAGCTGTTGGCTCTGCTGAAATTTTGAAATCGCATTCAAGAAGAAGCGCACACAATACACAATACATCACACTACCAAATCATTCCAAATCCAAAGGATCTGCTTGGAACGTGCCAATGTCAAACTTTTTCGTTCCGTGTGAAATGGCTGCGTGGTGATACAAGCTTTCGAGCTTGTTGCTCCTACAGGAAAACATAACTACATATTACTACCATCTGACCCAGGTGAACATCTCCAGAAAGGATGCATGCGACTCAGGTACTTCTGAAGTGTGCTTGAAGTGCCATACCACTTCTGGCATTTGAATGACATTGATTTTACTTGCTTTTCTGAGATGTTCGGTTGAACCGGCCGAGAATGACAAAGCGTGACACAAAATGTGACAGAGTACTACACAGCGAGTGTGATTGTAATGTACTTGTGTTCTCTATATGCACACTTGTATACTTAGTGTACATTCTATATAATTAATGCACGATAAATGAATGTACAGGATCATCATAATCTGTCTTGGGATATCTTTGAATATCTTTCAATATCGTAGGTCCATCTGTGACTGCCTCATGGAGCTGCAAAAGGATGGGGCTTTGCCCGCGATGCACTCTGCTCCGAACTACTGCAAAGTGGTCGTACGAAAGAAAACCACTGCAGCTCAAGAAATGCAGCTTTTGAAAAGCGATCCCTGAGCCAAAGGATGATCCAAAGATATCCAATATACACGATATCCGCGTATGTATATATGCACATACAATCACATACCATTATCACATGGTATCACATGGTATCACTATACCTCATTATATATCCGAAATTTCGAAAAAATAAATGACCAAGAACTAAACTAGTCAAACTTCCGTAAGATGCCAGGATGAACCGCAGCCTTTAAACACATTCGAAATTGGCTCTGGGCTCTGTGACGGGATCTGTTTACTGGGCGTAGTGTAGTGACTGAAAGAAGTACAGTCGGCAAAGCAATTCTGAGCCAGCCTGTAAACCTGCAAGAAGTTAAGCTGATCTACATGCCTGAAGAATTCGCATCTCCATTGAACACACAATACTTACAGGCTGAAATTAAAACACTTTCTTGATCATTGCGTCTGACATCTTGCTTTGAGGTTTTCAGCGGCATAGACTTGTGCCGATGACGGAAGAGAAATAGCTCTCCGGCGGCTGGAAGGCTGGAGCTTTCCGCGAAAAGCTCATGGCATCCAATGCCCGTCATTCTGTGTTTGACTGGAGTCTGGTGCGAAGTGCGAATATGCATTTTTATGTCTGGCATCAACCAAGAAAGCACCGGTCAATTGATACGCGTGTGTACATATATACATCATATAAATAGGTAATAATAGGTATGTACTATATATACATATTATATATATATAAATGTATATTGTACCATTCATCTGATAGATTATGATAGACAATGCGGTGTAGTCTCTGGTGACCTGCAAAGAAACACACACACACAAACAAACAAAAAAGAATTAATCATTTGAAACGTCTTGGAAAAAAGTTTCGGCATTGCTCGCACTTCACGAATTCTGTAGGACACAGAGCGGACAAAATGCTGAAATGAAACCTTTTGACTCAAACATTTTGGATAAGGTTGAGTCAAACCTGTATAGGGCTCTCTGCAATTCACTCTTCAAACTGATTTCAACATTCTCCGCAACATATTTGCGTGGCAAAGTTTCGAGGATTAAGTGAACACATGCAATGGCTCATGCATCAGTGGACACTAGCAGTGCGGGTTTCGCCTGGCATTCGCTGCTTCTGAATGTGAGAGAGTGCTTGGGCATGCTGGGGCAATAAATTCAAAGATGTTCAATAATTATATGTATACATGATTTCAATTGATTTCACACATTGCTCCAAAAAGATTGCTTTCAAGATCTTTAAAGCCAATACCGGAAACACAAGCATATTGCAGCTGCAATGCTTTGAATTCTGTGACTGCCGTCGACAGTTGAGCGGCCGCGCTACGTGTTCATTTTTTCCGCTGGAATCTGCAGTCGCATTGTCATCGTTGTCAGCTTCACAAGCAAATCTTGCAATCAATGAGAGCACTTCAGCGCTGTCCAAGAGATCGTTGTGTCCAAGGCCTCCAGTTTCGCGCACTTAAAGACATTGATGTGCAATCACGTGCAATTATGCGCAATCATGGAAGGAAGATCAAGGAAGATCAAGGACTCGAGAACAACAACAACAACAACAACAACAACAACAACAACAACAACAACAACAACAGCAACACCAGCAACAACAACAACAACAACAACAACAACAACAACAACAACAACAACAACAACAACAACAACAACTGATTCAACAACAACAACAACAACAACAACAACAACAACAACAACAACAACAACAACAACAACAGCAACAGCTTCAACATGCTTCAACCACCACAATAACCTCAACAACCACAACCACAACATGATCCAACATGAATGAAAAACAAACACAAACGGAGAACTCACGTACGATATCATACGAGTACCACAAAGTCAACAGCAACTTTAGGCCCAGGGGTAAGGGACGAAAGCTAGCTTGGCAGGGAGCTTGGCATGATAACACAGGGGCCAATGATGCTGAGGATGCGGAAGCTGTTTTGCTGCTGGTGGCGACATGCCGACGTGTCCCTGGGGGGGATTGAGCCATGGCCAAACTGCTTGTGAAGCAGCCAGCGGGGAGGGGAGGGGGGAGTAGTCAAGTATGAAGTTTCATGCAATTGGATATTCCAGCCCTTCCAATATCTTCTTAAAGCAAGGGAGACCTCAGCCAGCAGGAGCTAGCTTTCGTGAAAAGCGTGTCTTCTGAGAGTGCTTGGCCATTTTGTGCACAATTGTGTCTTCTTACAATGCTTGGACATTTTGTGCAAAAGCGTGTCTTCTTACAGTGCTTGGCGACTTTGCGCGAAAACGTGTGTTCTGACAGTGCTTGCCAATTTTTGAGCAAAAACAGGTCTTCTTTGACAGTGCTTGCCCATTTTTGTGCAAAAGCGTGTCTTCTTAGAGTGCTTGGCCATTTTGTGCAAGAGTGTGTCTTCTTACAGTGCTTGGCCATTTTGTAAAAGCGTGACTTCTGAGAGTGCTTGGCCATTTTGTGCAAAAGCGTGACTTCTGAGAGTGCTTGCCAATTTTTGTGCAAAAGCGTGTCTTCTGAGAGTGCTTGGCCATTTGTGCAAAAGCGTTGCTTCTTACAGTGTTTGACGACTTTGTGCAAAAGCGTGTCTTCTTACAGTGCTTGGCCATTTTGTCCAAAAGCGTGACTTCTGACAGTGTGACAGTGCTTGCCCATTTTTGTGCAAAAGCGTGTCTTCTTAGAGTGCTTGGCCATTTTGTGCAAGAGTGTGTCTTCTTACAGTGCTTGGCCATTTTGTGCAAAAGCGTGTCTTCTGTCAGTGCTGAGCCGTTTTTTGCAAGAGTGTGTTTTGTGACAGTGCTTTGAGTTTTGTGCCAAGGTTGGTCGTTTGCAAAAATGTTTTTTGATGTTTTTTGTAGTGCTGGGCCATGTTGTTCAAATTTGATCAAATTTGTATTTTTGCAGTGTTTGGCCATTTTGTGCAAAAGCGCGTCTTCCTACAGTGCTTGGCCATTTTGTGCAAAAGTGCGTTATCCTTTAGTGATTGGCAACTTTGTGGAAAAGCGTGTCTTCTTACATTGCTTGCCCATTTTGTGCAGGAGTGTCTTCTTTCAGTGCTTGGCCATTTGGGAGTGCGTGTCATCTTCAAGTGCCTTGCCATATTTTGCAACATTTTGTTCTTTTAGTGTCTGGCCAGTTTGTGCAACAGTGTGTCTTCTTATAGTGCTTGGCTATTTTGTGCAGACGTGTGTCTTCTTACAGTGCTTGGCCATGTTTATGCAAACACTTGACTTTTTGGCAAACCAGTGTCTTCTTACTGTGGTTGGCCATTTTGTGCGAAAGCGCGTCTTCCTACAGTGCTTGGCCATTTTGTGCAAGAGCATGTCTTCTTACGTTGCTTGCCCATTTCGTGCAAGAGTGTCTTCTTTCAGTGCTTGGGGAGTGCGTGTCATCTTCAAGTGCCTTGCCATATTTTGCAACATTTTGTTCTTTTAGTGTCTGGCCAGTTTGTGCAACAGTGTGTCTTCTTATAGTGCGTTGCCATTTTGTGCAGACGTGTGTCTTCTTACAGTGCTTGGCCATGTTTATGCAAACGCTTGACTTTTTGCAATGTTTGAAGATTTTGTGCAAAAGCGTGTTGTATTGGAGTGCCTGACCATTTTGCTCAAAAGAGTGTCTTCTTACTGTGGTTGGCCATTTTGTGCAAAAGCGCGTCTTCCTACAGTGCTTGGCCATTTTGTGCAAAAGCGTGTCTTCTTACAGATCTTACAGAGCTTGGCCATTTTGTGCAGAAGCGTGCGTCATCTTGCAGTGCTTGGCTGTTTTGTGCAAAAGGGTGTCTTCTTACAGTGCTTGGAAATGTTGTGCAGTAGTGTTCCTTCTTACAGTCACTTACAGTGCTTGGCCATTTTGTGAGCAAGTGTGTCTTGTTATGGTGCTCGGAATCCGGTGAATTTGCAAACATGCGTTTTCTGACTGTGCTTGGCCGTTGTGTGCAATAGCGGGTACTCTTACAGTGCTTGGCCGTTTTTTGCAAATGTTTGTCTTTTTGCAGTGCGTGGCATTCCAATCGTGAGCGAATTGAAGCATGTGAAGTATGTCCTATTGACGATGCCAATGATCCAGAATTCGGACGCTGCGGATTTTGCTACCGGTGTCCCCGGGGGGGATTGAGCCACCGCCAAACTGCTTGTGAACCAGCCAGGGGGGAGGGGGGGTAGTTAACTATGAAGTTTCATGCGATTGGAGATTCCAGCCCCCTCAATGATGCCTTGCTAAAGCAAGAGGGACTTCGGCTAGCAGAAGCTCGCTTTCGTGATAAGCCCAACATATACGGTTCTGAGCAAATCGTAAAACCGATGAAACAACTGACAAGAAGTCGAGGAATACGGATAGGACATGAGAAGACACTAAGTGTCTTCTCATGTCCTATCCGTATTCCTCTGCATGCGTTAACTCACTATACACACTAAAGATATGCGGCAGAACTCATTTGATCCTCGCCTTTGGCAGTCTGGAAGATTGCTCCCGGAATTTCTTTGGCAAGTTCGCGGCCCATGTCGTAGGGCACAATCTCATCTGCGTTTCCATGTATCACTAGAGTTTTGCTATTAAGTTGCTTCGCTTTGGCAAGGTTGTCAAACTTATCCTTCAGTAGAAAAGGAAACAGCTTCAACGCGGGACTGAACATGGGATAGATCCTCTGTGACAAAGCCAGCAAACTGGTGAACGGACTCAGCAAAACAAGCTTTTGGCCATATCCACGTCGGACCATTTCAACTGCTGCTCCACAACCAATGGATTGCCCGACCATCACCAACATAGATTTATCGACCTTCAAGTTGGTCGTGAGATGATCCAGCATGGCTTCGGCTGAGACGTAGATAGATTCTTCTGTTGGAGAACCAGGTTGAGCAAGGCCATAGCCAGGGTATTCAATACCTCAGAGCATCTCAGAGCCAATTCCCACTTTCTCTCAGCTGAACATCAGGATTGGATCCAACCGTTTTCGGAATATTTCGGATGTGCTCCAAAATCAATTAAAGTACTAACAGCATTCTACGCTTCTGCAATGCCTCTGAGATTCCATAGAAGCCAAGACCCACTTGCTGAAGCTGGTTGCCAAGAAATGTGGGACCCCAGCCCAACTGGTCAGCATTGCCATGGAAAAACCTGAGTTCGTCAAACAGTTGCACTGTAGTTGAACTTGAGAAGGGCGGACGAAAGCTAGAAGGGGCTAACTACAAGAAGGGAAGAAGGGAATTCAATGTCACATGGCTCTGCAGCATGCAGAATTCCAAAATGTCATGGTTTATTTGCTCTCGTTTGAAAAAGGTGTTGCCTCAGTTGCGAAATGGGGATAACAGGCAGAATATTGTGGCAAGAGTCGTGCACCAATCAAAATTTAGCTAGGATTGTAATAGGTTTGGGATGGTTTGGATATGTTAAAATGACGTTTGGTTGCATGATTGGGTTATATATTATATGATTGTCAGGGTGACAGCCACCAGGAACCTGACCAGGAGACTTTAGTAGTTCAAACAAAAAACTATACTATGATGAGGAGGAGGAGGATGAGGATGAGGGCGATGACCACTGGTAATTTGGGTCAAACATGCATGACACTTTTCGGTCCAAACTTCAACACATTCTTTTTGATGCGCACAGGCAGCCAGATTGAGTTGCTGCACTACATTTTGAGCAATTTGCAAACTCTTGTCACTGTAGACCATGACATTGCACATGTCCCAAGAGGGAATCGAAGAGAGGGGGATCTCAAGTGAAGATTTCCTTCATTTTCCTTATTAATCCCAAAACATGACTCTGAGGTCCAATGGACCGTCCTACGAGTAGTGTGTACGCACACTAACTATCATTAACTCAGGTAGCTGACGCTATCTTTCGGGACTGGAGGGCAGAACCCCTAGCAACTTCAAGCAACACATGGGAAACACATGTGAACAAGGCATTCAAGGAATCATTTTTGGGTTTTGCGTTGACAAGCTGTCTTGAGAAGAACATGAACTTTGGAAAGCTACCAAATGAAGATATATGAAGCTGACTTCACACCAAAGCAATGCAACTCGTAGCCTACTCTCTGTTTGATTGTTTTTACATCTCCTTAAGCACGATAAGGCACAAAGCAACGGCATGAATTCCTACTGCGCATACCGCTACGTATACAATTGTATACACTACATAGTTATACACTATACATCACTATACTATATTTGTATACCTAGTACACGCATGTACACGCTATGATAATATAATATGGCATCATGCGACTACCACAGGTGCTTGCCAAGGGGCACAACCACTGGTTTGGACGGCTTGGGTCGAAAGTAAATTGCAGCTAAAGTAAGTTGAGTATCCTTCGGTGCTGCAACTTGGATCACTTCAAGGTTGGTCGAATATGTCCTGGGATCAGCGATTTGTTCGCTCGGGAGGAAGATCAACTTCCTCTGAAGCACAAAAACCACAAGCAGCACGAAAGCATAGGCTTTACCTGCAAAAGCAAGGAATCCAGTTGAAGCATCGAATGACTGCTGAGCGAGTGAGCTAACTGAGATCGACCTGAGTTCATGTCGAAGAGGTCGAATAGGCTTTGATGGTCGAGATCCAATGGTTCCAATCCGCACGTTCTGAACGGTGTACCCTTTGTGCCATTGGATCGTACGGGCAACAAATCCATTCTGTTGATCCACAGCCGTCAGAAATCCTCTGGAACTGTGGCCCAAGTGTCGGCCACACCATGCCACACATAGGCAGGCCACACTGACAGGAAGGCAGGCTTGAAGTGTCTCCAGTCTCCCACGCGAAAAGCTTCGTCTGAGCATCTCTGTGAGCCGAGGCTTGCAGTTTTCCCACTCAACGCTGTTTTTTAAGGAATCCAAACATATGCAAACACAATAAAGTCCAACTTGCTACAGAAGCATACAGATCATACAAACATGTATATATATATATATAAATATTTATACAATATAATATCATATAATATAGATGAAGGTACACTAAGGAAAAACAAAAGGCTATGTCAATGTCATAAATGCTCTGCTGATCCCTGCTGCCGCACCGCTTCTGAATAAAGGTGAGAAGGAAAAAGCCTCAAAGCGCGACCAAACGGCCCGGACAAGACCAACGTGTTGAACCGTTTATATCGTGTTGAAGCTCTTTTCAGTGACCATTTCCACCAAAGATGCTCCTCCCAGTCCGTGTATCCTGGTGTACACTGGACATGGAGGCCCTACTCGATCCTACTTGCTAGTTGGTGTGTCCAACAGTGTACATGAACCCTCATGAACCATCATGAACCTTTTAAGCTGGCGAGTCCAACCCAGTAAAACGCTGCTCACTCACCGGAATCGAGGCTGAAATCAAACCTTGGCAGGAACATGCGAGAGATCCAACAAATAGTAGACAAAGGAGGTTGGAGACAAGTTGGAGATAGCAACTTGGCAAACAGAATATGAGAGTATGCATTATGCATTCTCATAAGGCGGTAACTTCTTTTTCCGCCTAAGCTCTTCTTCTTCCGGATCGTCCTTGCCAATCAAAACAGTACAGTACTAACAGTGACTGTGCTCTTGAGGCAAGAGGAACACCATACTGCAATTTACAACCTGAAGGAAATTGAGCACATTTAATCTGATCTTGCTGCATCTTGCTTCTTCAGCGCCCCGCAGCAAGCACTTACACACTTCACTCTGCTTCTTGAAGCCCGCAAACGTTGCTTTGGCTGGGGTTCGGATCTGCAGAGGATCGTTTCTATCTTATTGTTTCTTATTGCGACATGCAGGAAATTGGCCAAGATCAGTCCTTGGTACAGCAAAACAGCATAACTATGGCAATCAATGGCGACAGCGCCAACGTGATCTTAACCTCGGAAGGCAGTCATGTAAAGCATCCGGGTGAAACATCACAAAGATTCACAAAGTAATCAAATATATATTTATATATATAATATATATATATATATAAAGAGCAAAGCCGCCTTTTTTCGTTCCGCTTCACAGCAGGATGGTCAATGAAATAAAGGGAAATGGATGTCCTTAAAGGACTAAATTGGAGATCCCCC
>BGPT01000904.1:0-11552 GCA_003297045.1 Symbiodinium sp. clade C Y103 | reverse complement strand
CTGACACCCTAGGACCACAGGGCCCCAGCTTTATCTTCTACTCTTTCTTGCCCTTTTAGGCTGTGATTTCCTTTTGTTTTTCTTCGAATTTTTGCTCTTGGTTCAAACGGGAAACAAAGGGGGGGAAGGGAGTTTTGAACCGAAGCCTCGGGAACATTAAAATGGGTCTTTACTCTTTACCCCCGGGGTCGGGTTAGCAAAGAGCAAAGCCGCCTTTTTTCGTTCCGCTTCACAGCAGGATGGTCAATGAAATAAAGGGAAATGNGAGCAAAGCCGCCTTTTTTCGTTCCGCTTCACAGCAGGATGGTCAATGAAATAAAGGGAAATGGATGTCCTTAAAGGACTAAATTGGAGATCCCCCCCCCGGTACAATCCTAACACTGTACACGGGGGCCTCAAGGATCTATGAAAAAGTTTTGGGTGCCCCCCTAGGGGCTGGCCAGACCCTGACACCCTAGGACCACAGGGCCCCAGCTTTATCTTCTACTCTTTCTTGCCCTTTTAGGCTGTGATTTCCTTTTGTTTTTCTTCGAATTTTTGCTCTTNCTGACACCCTAGGACCACAGGGCCCCAGCTTTATCTTCTACTCTTTCTTGCCCTTTTAGGCTGTGATTTCCTTTTGTTTTTCTTCGAATTTTTGCTCTTACCACGTCCCCCAGAACTGCCTTTAGGCGGCTCAAGGGTTTGGTAAGAAGATGGAGTAGATCTTTGAAAGGTTCGGTGAAACGGGGAAAGTCNACCACGTCCCCCAGAACTGCCTTTAGGCGGCTCAAGGGTTTGGTAAGAAGATGGAGTAGATCTTTGAAAGGTTCGGTGAAACGGGGAAAGTCGCACTTGATGGGGTTGAAGTTTCATTTCAGCAAGGGTAGCAAGTCCTTCGTTCAAATAGAGGCGTGCTGTTCGGGCAGCTTGCCACCTGCCCATAACCATGACTTTGTCAAGGCTATTGAACTTTGAGAAATACCATGTAGCACCACCTCTGCGAAGTGAATAAGGACGAAATTCAAAATCAGAAAGCTGAAGTTCCTTAAGACCCTCAGAGAAAGTTGAACGCCACACTGCTGGTGACGGGCACAATTTTTGTGTTTCCGAGGACAAGGTCAGCCAATGACGCAGGTATTTGAGAGCGATATCATGGGTGAGAGTCACACTTTCGGACACGCCCATGCGTTTTCCGCCCTTGGTAAAACCCAAAGTAATCACCGCTACACCACTGTGGACGGAGAAAGACACATGTCGCCTTTCCAGGGACAATAGCTCCCCCGTTCGCAAAATACCATAAAAAGCAACTAAAAGGCTGACTGCGAATCCAAATTTCTGGCGCATCAAAGCCCATCCAACGAGACAGTGTAGGACATATTCGGGGAATGGAGGGGCTCTACTTGGTATTTCGTGCGAATGCCAAGTTTTGAGTAAACGCCAGGAAACCAAAAGTTGCCCCCGCAAGCGGGGATTATGGTCTTGCAAAGCTGCTAATGTATCTGATGCCAGCCCCCGGCCAGCACCAGTGAACCAGAGATGTTCTAAATATTCAGCAGCCAGCGGGTCGAGGCGATCACGCTGGAAGGGCAATTCCAGTTTATTGTCTTTTAAAAATTTTAGGAAAAGATTCAACGCTTTATCATAACGCGCCCGAGTTGCGGGCTGGACTGTAAGACTACGAAGTGTTCCCAGTTGTTGGCGCTGGTGTGCTCGCACCTGGGGATTGCGGTTTTCAAGCACGACCCTTGGCATTGCGAAACTTTGTGCGGACCGACCAACGGGACGGTCGATCCGCCGGATTCTGATCGGTATGGACGTATCCCCAAACAGGGGAAATCCCCGCGGCGAGCATCACTGCATTCAACCTGCAAACACTTCTCCTGAGCTTCCTAGAGGAGCTCCGTCCANAATCCCCGCGGCGAGCATCACTGCATTCAACCTGCAAACACTTCTCCTGAGCTTCCTAGAGGAGCTCCGTCCACGGCAAACCGTGTGGAGGCTGACCAAAGAATCTGTTAAATGGACGAACCTACAGTGCAAATCGCCCAAACGTTCGACCCTCCAACGTATGGTGGCCTCCAAGGCGCGCAATTCCAAGGCGTTGATGTGTTCTTTTCCATGTGACCAGCGCCAACCGCTGATAATCTTCCACTTCCAAAGACGTGCTGGAACTGTCTGACGTAGGCGCTGAAAATTGTGAATCTGGTCTGATGACGAACTCAGGAGGATATCTTCCCCCTTGGCGCTGACCAAGCGGGATAAGAGTTTTTCGAGGTCCCCCTCGGGAGTCGTGACCATGGGACCTCCCACGGGTTTCAACATGCGACGCAGGAGGCGGCTGCGAACATCCATCGTCTTCTGTGGGTCCAACCTGTCCATCACCTGTTGAGGGGAGAGGATCTCACTTAGTCCCATGGGTCCCAAAAGCTGGCTAACCAGCCAGCCCACGACTGGAATGCACCAAGCATTGCCCACTAAAGTGTGGCGCAGATCGTCATGTGACGTTGACTTGCGCTGAGACTTTGGCAGGCACGAAGACGTGTACCCCAACGGCATGCCCATCATCAGTTCTTTTTCTTCTATGTTCGGCAGGCGTAAAACACCCGCTCGGTTGACAAGGCAATTCCCCGGAAGGTACTGGTAAGGGGGGTAACGGAAAGAATCCGCCTCCCATCTTGCCAGGGTGTCGAAGTCACAGTGGTGGATACCTGCAGGGCGATGCCCCGGCTTTGCACGTGGCCGAGACGTGGTGAAAGTGGGAAATGCCCTGTCGGGCTCAACCTTGGTCCACCCTGGTGTGAGGAAATCCTCTAGCCTAACCTCCGCTGACAAAGAGACCGTGTCACCTGAAATAAGCACACCCGGCCCCTCTTGGAGAGGCCATGTCACCCAGTAAAGGCGTGGCCTGCGACACCAGGTGAGAAATTCTGAGTCAACCTGCCAGGGAGAATCCCCGAAACTGTTACTCATAATATCCTTGTCTTCCTGGTCCATGGACGCGACCGACTCCATGAGCACGTGGACAGGGCACCACGCGAAAAAACGCTGAAGAAGCCTTCGCACACGCTCGACGTGCACGAAGAGGTTGCTCCTCTCATCCCCCAATGCTCCCCGACGTCCAGCGTTCAATCCGGACACACCTTGGCAGGGCGGGCCCGCCCCGAGAAGCACCAGCACCACCTGTCCAAATTTCAGGGACCACCCCCGCACATCATCCTCCGTGATGGATGCCACATCTGTAAGCTTGACCACGCCCGGGAAGTGATACTCCACCACGCGGTGGCCTTCTGTTTGCTTTTCCACTGAGACGTGGCCAGTCACATTTGCACCAACCAAATCCAGAGCTACCCGCAGGCAGCCCACCCCATCGAAGAGCCCCACGCTGAGGATCTTTGGCCGCCTGTCCATAGAGTTGCCCTCCGGACGCAAAGTGCCCGACGCCACTAGGTGGCCTGCAGGGGTTAACCCCGTGGAACAGCACATACCGCCCCCCGCAGTGGACGCGTCGCTGCATGAGACTTGACTTTTCATAGGAAGCCTGAAATCCATCCTACACAGCGGCACCAAGCAGATGCAGCGAAGAATCTCCAGCTTCACCAAAGGTGGTATGGCCAACTTGTGTCGCCCACATTTGTTGAATGATTCAATGAAAACCCAACACTGATTGAGCGACCCCAGTAGCTGCCTCCTAAAAGTAGAGAAATAGACCAAGCCCCCGCACATGACTTGTACCTGCTTCTGACTGCAAACCCCCAGTTGACAGAAAAGGAGCGCCATGACAACGTACTTGATCAACTTGCTACCTTTGGGATAAGCCATCCCTCTCACGCCGTCAACCAATGCGCCCTGAACTTCAGCCAGGGATTGTCTACTGACACTTTTCCCCGTGTGACGTGGCATACCCACGGTTGCATATGACCCTCGCAGGCCTTCCACCTCCGGGGCGACCGTCCCCCGTACATCTGCCAACAGCTCCTTGGGGAACTTCTCGAGGAGGTCATAGTTATCGAGATAGACCCGCCAAGCCGTAGCCGCATCAGGCAAGGGCGCATCCTTCTTGATCTCCCTGCTGGGGATGTCGCTCTCCGGTAAGGGAGAGGATCGACTCACCAATACCCGGTGGACATGCTGTGCAATGCCCACGCTATTGATGAAGCCCATTGGCAACACCACAGCTGAAAGATAACAGGGTTCCAAACACCCCGCCAACTTGAGAGACTCTGGGACTTCTGGATTGAAACATAAGAAAGGCATCCAAGAAGACGGCAATGCAAGGGTGTAGAAAAAACAACGCACGTCTTCTGAAGAGACGACCATGCCTTCAGCTGGTTCCAGCGTGTAAGGGCTCATACCGAGCCAATGGGGCAGCCCCCCTATATCAGCAGCCAACTCTAAACAGAGTGAGTTCAGGGGTACTAGGTTCATTATTAATCTGTACAAAGGAGTGCCATCAAGCTCCTCTCCTTTTTCCACCCCGAACAATCCGTTTAGCAGGGGCTTGCCCCGTACTCGAAACACCTCGGACTCAGGAATGACTTTGCATATCCCAGTCTTGACAAGATTCTCTGCTACTTCGGGCCAGTCCTTTTCACTGACCATGACCCGTGAGTTTTTAACTTGGGGCCACTCCGATGCATCTTTCAAAAACTCTGGGAAATGATCAACATAAAAACGGCAACCCTGCTCGCAGAGATCTCTGAGAGGAACGACCCCGATTTCTTTGGGCAAGGCGGGGCCTATGTTGGCCCAGCAGAAACTCTTGGCCGTCTTAACTTCTTCACCCCTATAGTCAATCGTGCGACACTGAAAAAACGAATTCCAGTCAAAGTCATCCACCGTATCCGCAATCTCACATAAGCGGTGGATATCATGCAAAAAACTCTCTAGTATCCGCCCATGAAAAGTGGAGACCTCCAAATCATTAAAAAGAGGTCCACCCCAAAAAGAGTTCAGAGCCAAAGAAATGGCCAAAACCCAATCAATCTCGTGCGGTTGGGCCGACACAAAAAACTTTACAAGACGGTTCCTAGAAGTGGGGAGGGGGAAAACCTTAGTTATCTTTCCACCCCCCATGGACTGGCTGTGAAGCAAAGCATCCAGGAACCTAGATTTAATTAATTCACCCAGCTCTCCCAAGCGCATGCCCAGAGGCGGCTCTTTTTCACGCGATGCGGACAGTGCCGGCGTCTCGCAATCTACACCCCTCAGTTTTGAAGGATCTGACGAAGAATCGTCTTGAAAAACACCCCAACGAGGCCTCCGCCAGAGTGGCGTCTGGCCCACATGAAAAAGACCCCTGGCCGCCAACATCCAGTCGCAACACACAGTTGTTAGCCAGTGGTCCTTGGTATCTCGGATAAAACTCCTTCATAGTGACCTCATCCGGTCCCCTGCCTCCAGGTGTGCCTACACCCGATCTCTGGTCCAGAACACTAGATGGCCTCACGTACTTTTTCTCTGCTCTTCGGTCTTCTTCCCTTCTGTCTTCGCCTTGCCTTTGCCCTTCGTCTCCTTTCCCTTGTACACAGGGCGATCCTCTCGGGCCCCTTGCTTGCCCTTTCCCTGCTGATTCGTCCCAGGGTACGCCGGTGCCCCGAAAGCTCTCGTCTCCTGATACCTCTCTTTTTGAATAATCGCCATCTCCTGGCGGCTGGGGAGCAAGTTGACATCGCTTGGAATCACTTCGAGCCGTTGGCTCACCTGGTAGCTGGTGCCCCCGGCCTGAAGTTCCAGCCCTTTGATCCTCTGAAGACTGATGTCGAGGGCTTGCGCAATCTTTCCTTCTAGCACTGCGTCGATCAGACTGCAATGCGTCAAGAGTTCTCGGGCCATGGCTCCTGAGATGCGTCTCGACAGGACTTGCCTGTAGTAGCGCACCATTTGGGGGGCCCACTGGCGGGATTGACTCCTCGAATCCCCCATGTCGGTGGCCACCATGCGGCTGATTCCTCTCAGGGCTTCCGCGGCGAGAAGACCTGGGTATCTCTCCGCCACGCCCCGAATCCTCAACTCGTCCCCAAAAAGGGCCGTCTGCTCCACCTTCAAGGGACCCTCCCTCGAATCCTCTGTCGAATCGCTCCCGGACGAGCTGCTTTTGCGTTTCCTCATGAACCGCTGGGCCTTCTTCAAAACCCTTTTGCGGACCTTGGCTGATAAGTCCAAGGCTGTACCCTTGAACATCCTCTTCTGGGTCACCTGCCCGTCGCCTGTATCGCTCGACTGACTTGATGTAGACCTCCTCAAGGGCTTCTCCCTCGGAGCTTCGGTGTCTCTCTTTTCCTTCTTCCCTCCTCCTGCGCTGGCCGGACTGGACCCTCTCTTTTCTCTCTTCTTCTTTTCTCTGTTCCTTCGGCCTCTGGAGGAGGTGGTAGAGCTCTGTCTCTTCTTTTTCTTTTTCTTCTTCTTTGCCTTCTTCTCTTTGGAGCCGTGTGGACTCCGTCCTCTCTCTCGACCCTTGTCTTCTTCTCTTTGAGTTTTGTCTCTGCCTTGCTCTCCTCCGCCCGGGGGGCGCTCCTCCAGCCTCCTCATGCGATCCCTCAGATCTGCGTTCTCGTCTTGGGGAGGTCTCACTGGAACTACTGGTTGTAAGTTCGTGGACCAGCCCACGGCCTCTAGATCCTCTCGAGACACTTTTCGACTGCGAGCCACATGAACTAGACCTGCTCCTTCTAACTCTTGGGGGCTGCCCTCGTGACAGAGGTGCCATCGGCAAGCTCCCTCGCCCTGGCTCCCCCACTGCAACAACCCGTCTATGGTTGTCCCAAAAAGCCTCACTGTCAGCATCCTTCTCCCGTCCTCGTTCTTCTCTTCCTGGACTTCTCCTGCAACTTCTCCTTCTTGCCCGTAATACCTGGCTCCTTCCCCCAGGAGGTAGTCTCCCGACGCAATCTCTGATGGATGACGATCCG
This sequence comes from Symbiodinium sp. clade C Y103, assembly GCA_003297045.1. Classification (NCBI taxonomy): domain Eukaryota; class Dinophyceae; order Suessiales; family Symbiodiniaceae; genus Cladocopium; species Cladocopium sp. clade C. Next base: position 4,662 of record BGPT01000904.1, on the reverse strand, counting down.
CTCCTTCGGCCCGAGCTGGACGTCTTATACCTGCAGGGACCCTGCCCCGTCCGACTCCTCTTATATTGGGGGCTGCAGCTTTGGGTCTGGCGCGAGCTGCAGGGCGCCTCATAACCTTTGGCGGCATTGTTACCACCTCTGGCCGTGGTACCCGTAACCACGTCCTCTTCCTCGATCAAACCCGTACCTCTCTCTGAAATCTCGTCCTCTGAGGTAATGGTTGTAGCCCTTGTCTTTCTTGGCCTTCTGTCTTTCAATGGGCTCTCTGTTGTCCCACGATGGCTCCCTCTGGCGATGAAATCCTGGTGGACTCTGTGAGGGCGATCTCGGCTGTCTGGCCTCCTCTCTCGAGGGTTCTTCCTCGACGTCGTGGCGGTGACCCACGGGGCTCCTCTTATCGTCACGAGTGACGCTCACTGAAGACTCCTCTTCCTCCTTTACCTTCCTAATCTTCTCCGCTTCCTTGGCGGTCTCTACAGGCTCCTCCTCTTCAGGTGGATGCTCTTCCTCTGACGTATGTCTCCTCTTGGGCTTCTTCTCACTACTGTCCCTCTTTGACCGTCGCTTTTTCTTATCCTTGTCTTTCTTCTCCTTCTTGCTACGTGATCTCTCTCTCCTATTCTCAGGGCGTGACCCCGCTGCTGGTCCTCCTGGGTTGTCAGACTCTCTCTCCTGTCGAGGCCTCTCCTCTCTCTCCCGTCTGGGTGGTGCGCTTGATCTTTTTGCCACAGCAGTCAAGCCAGGGGCTTCGGCCTCACGGGGCCTGGAGTCAACCCCCGCGATACCTGACAGGGACACCCCCCGAATCCGATTTGTCCGCAAGGCTCTGTTTGCCTCGTATTCCTCCACGAAGGCCTCGATCTTAGAGACAGTCCTGGCCAACAGCTGTCTCAAAGTGCTCCTCTCCTCCGCCGGATGTCTGGTTAGAATCACCCGATTAAGCCTTTGGAGGGTAGCACAGATTTCACAAAAGCCACTCGAATCCGGGGGAAGTTCGAAGCGGCCGCGACAACTGCTACACATCTAGTTTTGAACCAAAGCCTCGGGAACATTAAAATGGGTCTTTACTCTTTACCCCCGGGGTCGGGTTAGCATATATGTTTAATATAATGTGAACATGTTTAAACAATTTTAAACATATTTGGAGTATTCCAGAGTAATGTTCAACACGTGATTGTTCAATAAGTAGTGTTCAATAACATGAGCATCAACAAATTTGAAGTATTCGACAGGTTTTGACAGATTTGATAGTCCGAGTATATTTGTATATATTTGTAATTATTGTGTTTTTGTCTTCGGAGATGTTTGGAGATAACGTTGCAGCAACAACATGCCCACGTCGCTGAGGTGCAGGCTACTCGCCAAGCAATTTCCAAGGCGGCAGCTGTGGGATCGGTCCAGTCCACGTCGAAGAAGCTCTTCCTCACAGATCTCACAGATCGCACAGATCTCGCAGCGCCATCCCAGTCGCTCCCGTCCGTATCGTCCCTCTTCCCGGTGTGCAACTTCAAACCGTTTCAAACCTGTCCTAGAGATTCTTCCTGGAGGCTTTTGTGGGTTCAATGACAACATTTCGAACCGAAACCCTGAAAGGCAAAGCATGGCAAAGCCATTTCAAAAACACTCAGTTTCACATAGTGTAACCAATTGTAACCATGGCCTTTACAATGACAGTGTTTGGAACCTTCGACACCAAGCCAACAATAATAAGGCTTCGGCCCTTCTGTAGAGACAGCTTGGGCAAGGCTAAAACAAAACGCCACGCTGATTGCCTTGAGCAGCATTTCTTTGTCGAGTGCAGGACTCTCTTGGATGTCTTGGGCATGATCTTGAATTGAAGGGTCTTGGAAGCTGAGATAAGCTGAGACTGGGACCCGCAAGTGCTGAGCTCTTGTTCGCAAAACCATCCTTTGATGAAAGGAGCTTTGCCAAACTTGCTATTTCAAAGGTAAAACCATCTATTTCAAACATTGGTTGCTGAAAGGATCAGAAAGAAAAAGCAATCCAAAGCAACTAACGTTTTTCAAAGCAACGCCAGCACCGCGTCTGAGGCGATTGCGTGGGCAGCGCACCAAGCAGCTGTGCTTCCAATACTCCAGCCAAAATGGCACCACACGTGCGAGCTCATGCGAGTACACTTGTAATATCTTGTAATGCTGTAGATGGAAGAAATCCTGCACCAGTCAGTATATAGATGGTTTATCCCCTTATGATCCCATTGTTTACAGTGTTTCATAATCCCATTGTTTACAGTGTTTCATACTTAATACTTAATACTGCAATAGTTGCCAACTGGTGCAGGATTTCGTCCATCCACAGTATCTGGCAATATCTTGCAACCGATTGATACTCAGTTCGTCTAGGTGTCTTCCAACCTCCAACGACTTCCAACTATGATGGCTATCAGATCGGCTATGACTATCTGAAGCTATCACATACTATCACTATCTGTAGCACAAGTACATAATATAAATTTTGAATGTCTGGCAGAATCTGTAGTCTCTCCCTCTCTCTCGACAGCAAAAACAAGTCTCGACAACCTCGCTGCCGTTCGCAGGGATGGACTGTTCGCTCCCAGCGTCCTTCAAAAGACTCCAAGACACTAAGACTGTATCAACTCAAGAGATCAATCAATGGATATCATACACAGAATGTGGCAGGTATTCAAGTGTAGCTTGTACACATCCCCGATCTCATAGTGATCTCACATTGCAAACCTCTGATGAACCTTCGAAAATCTGCAAACAGTGCGTTAGTCCTCGCGGACTAAAAGAGAGCGCTCTGCTCCGCTGCACAGGCTGCGGGCCATTCCCTGCGCGGAAGATCATAGAAAATCATACAAAATCATACAAGCAATATCAAGAAACATTGCAAGAAGTAACAAGAAATATCAGGAAACATCAAGATCAAGAACAAATCTTGGAACGGTATGGAACGGTATTGGTCAGTCATGGCCAGTCCAAATTTCGCTCCAAATTGTTTTATGCACCCGCCTGGATCAACTGCTTTGGCTACCTGCAGTCAAACTGTCAGAGAAACTCGTAACTCACTGATCTCCAATGGATTGAAACGATTTGAAACGATATGACACATGAAATGACGTTTCAGATATGTTCATCATGTTCATGAAAGTTCCCGCGGGCTTGGCCTCTGTATTTGCATCTGAATAACCTCCAGCGATCAAAAGAATTCAAAAGATATCAAACCATCAATAATAGTATTCAATAGTCATCAATAGTCATCAACATCTCAAGGCGAAAAAAACAAACTCCATGGCATTCCACGACCGCCTCGAGGCCAACAAACAGGCAAATCTCCCGTCATGATGGCATCTCGCCTGGCCATGGCTTCCAATTTCAGAGAGTTTCTTGGTGCTTTGAAGTGATGATTTGTCGATTTCTCTCTTTGCGACGATGTTTGTCATTTCTGGATGCCATGGAGATCTATGTAGGTTCTGCGGAAGTTCTGCGCATGTCTGTGCATTGCAAATCTGCCTCGCACGCACTGGACCACCCTTCCGCATGGCATCCAGGGCTTCTGCTGGGGACTTCTTGCCAGAGGCAGGCCACACAGCAGGCGGGAAGCCTCTCGGTGCAACTTGTAGCCAGTCATCATTCAGTAATTCATCAGTATTCTCAATTTTTCTCACACGTTCTCCTCCAAGATAATCAATATTCATCTCAACATATCTCAACATCTCTCAACTCCTCAAATATCATGAAATATTTAGACACGAACTCCGTTGAAATTCTGGCATCCGGTTCGTGCCTTCACGGCACCTGCCTGGACCAGGAGACCAGCAACGAACACCCTGGGCACGGGCACTGTGGCACTGTGGCACGGGATGGCACGGGCCGCTTGCCACAGATTGCCACAGCATCTCCACCGGGCAGTCCGGTCTGGGCTCCGTCGTGGTCGTGCCAATGTCAGCATCGCACACTCAAAATATCTATAATTGAAAGAAATATGAAGAATCTTGCCAAGTATGCAGAACTCACCAAGTGATGTTCAAAACCGATGGAAAGTACTGGAAAGCATCAATATAGCTGGACAATGTTGGACAGCAAAATAGCAACTCATGGTTGAAAATGAACAAATTTCTACTAAATTCAGCTAGCAGTGTCTACTGTAGACAGCATGAAAAGCTGCACTTCTGTGCTTTGGAGGGCTGAAGAGCATGGGACTAGAACGGACCTGTCAACCTGCTTGAATGGTACCTTTTTTCTACAGGGGTCCAAGCACTGTATCAAGATGCAATTTTCAACAAATCCACGGTGTCAAGCAGCAATTTATCGAAGGAAGTTTAGAAGCTAAACCTTCCGACAATATGGACAGTTGAAAAGCAGAGGTGAGAAAAGTCAGAAGTGTGAAGATCAGAGATGAGAAAGTCAGAAGAGAGAAGATAAGAGATGAGANCTTCCGACAATATGGACAGTTGAAAAGCAGAGGTGAGAAAAGTCAGAAGTGTGAAGATCAGAGATGAGAAAGTCAGAAGAGAGAAGATAAGAGATGAGAAAGTCAGAAGAGAAGAGATGCAGGTGCGCGAAAAAGTAGGAAAGTCGTGAAACACTGTGTTTTTCCAATGTTTTGTGGCTCCGGAGGGTCGAACAGTAGGCTCGCTAAAGCGGCGGGTGCGGAGACATCTTGGCAGATGAGACATGA
>BGPT01000903.1:190273-222958 GCA_003297045.1 Symbiodinium sp. clade C Y103 | reverse complement strand
TACGAAGTAGTACTGGGACGTGCTTTGTGCAAGGTTTGTAGTACGAAGTAGTACTGGGACGTGCTTTGTGCAAGCTTTGTAGTACGAAGTAGTACTGGGGAGCGCTTTGTGCAAGCTTTGTAGTACAAAGTAATACTTGTACGGGTTTTGCGCAAGCTTTGTAGTACGAGGTAGTACTGGGACGTGCTTTGTGCAAGCTTTGTAGTACGATGATGGCACGTCGCAATGCTTCAGCGGTCAAAANACTGGGACGTGCTTTGTGCAAGCTTTGTAGTACGATGATGGCACGTCGCAATGCTTCAGCGGTCAAAAAGAGATTGACCGTGACCGATGTCGTATTTATTTGCATTCTATGCCTAGCTGGGAAAGCAATATCGCCAGCGCGTGCAGTGAGTTACATTAACCTTTTGGTGGCATATATGTTTTTGATTTATGAGATAGTTTATCTTCGTGGTCATCGTTTACGTGTCTTTCTACGTGATCTGCATTCGGGTTCGTTGGTTCCTCTTGTTTTTTACCCGTTGTTTTTCATTTTGTAGACGCAGCTTGCCCAAAATTTGCACCACATGAATACCCTTTGCAGCTAAATTCCTTCCACCAATTCTTTGTCTCATTTCTGCCTGCTATGCCTGCCAACATGCCAAATATGCCATGTAGGTCAATAGTTCAAAATCCAGCCTGCCACATGAAAATGGCCTAGCTGGACCCAGCTGCAGTAAGCAGATTCATAGAATCTGCTTCCTGGGGGTGCATGTCGCAATGCCATCATCATTCTAATGTTGGCCCAGGGCTAATCACCTCCATCCCTTTTCGGCGGGAAGCATATTTGATCAGACTGCAGGAGGACACAAGGCGTGGGGGAAACCCCTTGTGACCTTCTGAAACCACGTTTTCTTTTGCCGAGACTAGTAAGAGATTGATCAGTTTGAGGGACTTGCCTTTTTTGATGGTCAAGCAGTCAAACATGTTTTCTTTCTGTTTTTTTTTACCCGGTGTTTTTGATTTCGTAGACGCAGCTTGCCCAAAAGTTACACCACATGAATACCCTTTGCAGCTAAATTCCTCCAATTTCTTGTGTCATTTCTGCCCAATAATTCAAAATCCAGCCAGCCACACGAAAATGACCTAGCTGGCTTACTGGGGGCGCATGTCGTAACGTCATCATTCTAATGTTGGCCCAAGGCTAATCACCTCGACCTCCATCAGTAAAGCGAGCAATCAATGCAATTGCACCTGTTATTTGGTTTTTCCCCTCCCCACAGAGTGTCGCGGCCCAACCAGTTTGTAAAACTCGCGGACAACAATATTCTCTTGGAATATATGAATCCCTCTTGATTTTTTCCTGTTTTTTGGCTTGATCAGACTGTAGGAGGACACAAGGCGTGGGGGAAACCCTTTGTGACCTGCTGAAACCACGTTTTCCTTTACCGAGACTAGTAAGAGATTGATCAGTTTGAGGGACTTGCATTTTTTTGCATTTTTTGATGGTCAAGCAGTCAAACATGTTTTCTTTCTGTGTATTTTTTTTTACCCGTTGTTTTTCATTTTGTAGACGCAGCTTGCCCAAAAGTTACACCACATGAATACCCTTTGCAGCTAAATTCCTTTAGTGCTTTGTGTCGTTTCTGCCTATGCCTGACAACCTGCAAAAATACGCCATGCGGAAATGCTCTATGCACACAGGATCACACAGGTATGGATCCAGAATATCATTGCATTGCAGGAACCGAGGTTAACATATCCTTGGATTTGTACAATACTTGCGCAAGGAACTTAGCATTTCAATATCTCAGTGCCCTATCACCGCCAGGTCTGACCAGGACCCCCCCTGTAAGCAGATTTTCTCCTAGTGTGTTAAGCGGGGCAGTAAGCAGAAATCCATTTTCATATCGGTTGCTGTGAGCCCCACAAATTGAAATCTGCTTGCTGGATGCTAGGGAGGAAATCTGCTTACTGGCCGTCACATACTATACATTTTTTGGGGGGGAGGCGCCGAAAAATGTAATATTTCATTTATTTTTTCCATTGGCTTTGGAACCTAGATAATGCAATATTACAGTTTTGAGCCCCCCCCCCAAACCATGGGGGGCGGCGCCTAAATATAACTTACGTTTTTGGGAAAATGTCAGTTACATTTTCGAGGTTCTTTAAGCTACATGTTTGGGCGACCCCCTAAACATTGGACTAACATGCCTTAACAAGTTCTGCCGAAATCACCTATGGCAAGGGGCAAAGAAGAATATGAGGGCTGCAATTTATTGACCACAGACTCTGGCAAAATTCGGCTGGCATCAACAGCGCATCTCAAAAAACCAAGTGCAATTTTGTCATTGACGCTCAGAAATCACAGCCTCAATAATCCTCTCCACGTTTTGGACCAACAAGAGCCCAACAAAAAAGGCCACACATAGGTCCCACACAGGCCCAAGATGACCCTGACAATACACCACATTACATTCAAAGCCCTTCCAATCCAGTTGCCATAAGTAATGGGAAAATAAAGGATTCCCATGGGCAGGGGCAAACACAATATTTTGAAACCTTCATCCTCTACATGCTAAATGTACTGCTATGGACTTTACTGTACACCAACACACCCCACAAATAAACGAAAGTATCTGGGTAGATAGGCCCCCAAAATACCTCCATTGTGCAGAAATTAAAGGACCGGATAACCCCACAAGTCAACTCCTTCCAAGAAGCACCAAAGAGATGTGCAAATGAGATGGTAAAGGCAGGAAAGAGAAAGGACATGGTGGAAGAAAAAATGTGTTCAAGACCTTATGTGTGACAGTGCTGTGTGTGACAAAGTTGTGTGTCAAAGAGTTGTGTGTGACAGAGTTGTGGGTGACAAGGTTGTGCGTGAGAATGTTGTGTGTGAAAGTGCTGTGTGTGACCAGGTTGTGTCACAATGAGTTGTGTGTGACAAGGTTGTGTGAGAAAGAGTTCTGCGTGACAGTGTGTGAAAGTGCTGTGCGTGACCAGGTTGTGTGTCAAAGAGTTCCGTGTGAAAAGATTGTGTGTGACAGTGTGCTGGGTGACAAGGTTGTGTGTGAAAGAGTTGTGTGTGAAAGAGTGCTGGGTGACAAGGTTGTGTGTGAAAGAGTTGTGTGTGAAAGTGCTGTGTGTGACCAGGATGTGTGTCAAAGCGTTGTGTGTGACAAGGTTGTGTGTGAAAGAGTTCTGTGCGACAAGGTTGTGTGTGAAAGCGTTGTGTGTGAAAGTGCTGTGTGTGACCAGGTTGTGTGTCAAAGAGTTGTGTGTGACAAGGTTGTGTGTGTGTGTGTGTCTGCGTGCTTGTGTGTGTTTGTGTGTGTGTTTGTGTGTGTGTGTTTGTGTGTGTGTGGGTGTGTGTGTATGTATGTGTATGTGTATGTGTATGTGTATGTGTATGTGTATGTGTATGTGTATGTGTATGTGTATGTGTATGTGTATGTGTATGTGTATATGTGTGTGTGTGTGTGTGAGAATAAGGTGTGTGTGTGTGTGTGTGCGAATGCGGTGTGTGAGAATGTGGTGTGTGAGTGCCATGCCTGCCACAGCAGATGTCACCAAGTGCCACGCCTGCCGCACAAAACAAAGGTAGATGTTCGCCATGTGCCACGCCTGCCAAGCAAAAGAAGCGGGGCATCACAGTCAGGGGACCAGCGCCGACCAAGGGCCGTCACCAGAGCCAGCCCAGTGCCGTGAGCGCCGCGCCTGCCACACAAAACGAAGGCAGATGTCACCAAGTGCCACGCCTGCCGCACAAAGCGAAGGCAGATGCCGCCATGGGCCACGCCTGCCACGCAAAACGAAGAGTGCCACGCCTGCCACACAAAACGAAGGCAGATGTCGCCAAGTGCCATGCCTGCCACAAGAGGCGCGGCGTCACAGGGGACCACCAGAGCCAGCCCACTGCCGTGAGCGCCACGCCTGCCACACAAAACGAAAGCAGATCACCAAGTGCCACGCCTGCCGCACAAAACGGAGGTAGATGTCGCCAAGCGCCACTCCTGCCAAGCAAAGAGGCGGGGCGTCACAGGGGACCAGCGCCGACCAAGGGCCATCACCAGAGCCAGCCCAATGCCGTGAGCGCCACGCGTGCCACACAAAACGAAGGCAGAGAGAGTTGTGTGTGAGAACGTTGTGTGTGAGAACGTTGTGTGTGAGAGAGTTGTGTGTCAGAGTTGTGTGTGAGAATTTTTTGTGTGAGAAGGTTGTATGTGTGAGAGTTGCGTGTGACAATGTTGTTTTGTGTGTGACACTGTTGTGTGCGTGTGTGTGAAAGAGTTGCGTGTGACAATGTTGTATGTGAGAGAGTTGTGTGTGACAATGTTGTGCGTGAAAAAATTGTATGTGACAATGTTGTGTGTGTGAAAGAGTTGTGTGTGACACTGTTGTGCGTGTGAAAGACTTGTGTGTGACAATGTTGTATGTGTGAGAATTGTATGTGACAATCTTGTGTGTGTGAGAGAGTTGTGTGTGACAATGTTGTATGTGTGAGAGTTGCGTGTGACAATGTTGTGTTGTGTTGTGTGTGTGACACTGTTGTGCGTGTGAAAGACTTGTGTGTGACAATGTTGTGTGTGAGAGAATTGTATGTGACAATGTTGTATGTGTGAGAATTGTATGTGACAATACTGTATGTGTGTGAGAGTTGTGTGTGACAATGTTGAATGTGACAATGTTGTATGTGTGAGACTTCTGCGTGACAATGTGGAAGGAGGCAGGAGGACGCGGGAGGAGGAGGCGGCGGGAGGCGGGAGGTGCAGAGCAGAAAAACAAGAACCCCACACAATGTTGCAGGGAAAAAGCTACCTGACCCCCTTGCGGGTTACATGTTGTTAACATACCTTTTCCAAGCTATTCCAAGCCAGTTGCCATAGGTAATGGACGTGCAATATTTGGAAACCCTTGTCGTCTTCATGTGCCATGCTAAAGGTTCTGCTATGTACTGTTTCTTGCAAGGAAATGCTGGCTTTTGGCATCTTTACGCCAAAATACCCTGCAAATAAATGCAAATTGCTGGGTCGATAGGCCCCACAAAAACTGCCATTGTGCAGCATAAAGCTACCCAACTCTTTGCGGGTTGCATCTTATTAAAAACCGTTCCAAGCCATTCCAAAGCCCAAAGCAAAGGCCATGTATGGCCATATGCAATATTTCGAACCCCCTATCGCCTTTATGCTAAAGGCACTGCTATGTACTGCTTGCGTTTGCAAAGAAATGCTGGCTTTTGGCATCCTTACACAAGTAGACCCCACAAATAAATGTAAGTTCCTGGGTGGGTAGGTCCCACAATACTGCCATTGCGCAGCAAAAAGCTACCTGAGCCTTCCTGTGGGTTACACTTTATCAACAAGCCACTCCAAGCCAGTATGGAAAAGTATGAGAGTCCCTCTGGGAGGGTTCCAATCCATCTCCTCATTCACAATAGGGGCGCTTCATGTTCAGGAGTCTGCTGTCCACTGTTTTTCTTCAAAGCGCGGAAGAAAGTCACCTGAGAACAATTTGGTTTTCTTCAGATTCTGTTCAACTCTCTCCACATCTCAGCTCTCTCCACATCTCAACTCTCTCCACGAATTTCAGCTCTCTCCACATCTCAACTCTCGCGAGAGATGATAATTTCTAACTCCATCCAAATCACGACCTGCTGCCGTAAATCATCACCGTAAAATCAAAAAATCTTGGCTAGGGGGGCCCTTCCAAAATGTAACTTGCATTTTTTGTCGGCCCCCCCCTTCCCCTACTTTCTTCTGTTTTATGGGTGCATAGAACTTGCAAACCATACCTTGGGGAGGCGTAACTTACCTTAAAAACCACCCCGAAACACCCCCTAGGAAAATATACCTTTCATGTTTCCCGCATGCGTAGCAAGGGTTCCCGTTTCACTCTTGGGGTTTTGGGGGTGAGGGCGTGTTCGCTTGACGTCGCGCACTGGTCCGCAACGGTCCGCAACCGTTCGCAAGTGTGCACGGTAGGTCGCTATGGCCGTGCCTATGGGGGAAGCTGCAAAAGCGGTCCTTTTTGGAGGTTTCAGACGCGTCGAAACGTCGCTTCGCGTGGCAGGCGTGGGGCTTATGACGTTCCAACATGTTCAGTGATATGTTGGAAATCGTTTTGTGTGGCAGGCGCAATGCTTTTGCGTCCTCTTCAATAGTTGAGTTCAATTTTTTGTGGCAGGCGCAGCACTTTGGAGACCTCCATCGTCATTTTTCGTGGCAGGCGCAGCATTTGGTGCAGATCCAACATGTGTGGCATGTCAATTTGTGTGGCAGGCGCAATCTTTGCTGCAGTTGCAACTGACCAGCGTAGACTTGGCCCTCTCCACTCCCTATTCCACACCTTCCACACATTCCACACTTTCCACGCTTTACACTCCGCACTTTGCGCTCCACACTCTACACTTTACACTCCACACTTTACACTCCACACTCTACACTTTACGCTCCACTCTCCACACTCTACACTCCACACTCAGTACTCCACACTCCACACTCTACACTCCACCCTTTACACTCCACACTTCGCACTCCACACTTCACACTCTACACTCTAGACTTTACGCTCCACTCTCCACTCTCCATACTTTACACTCCACACTCCACACTCTACACTTTAAGTTCCACTCTTCACTCTCCACAATCCACGCTCTACACTCCACACTTTACACTTCACACCCTGCACTCCACACTTTACACTCCGCTCGCCACTCTCCACACTTCACACGTCACAACCCCCCGAATCCACGCCCTACAGTCTACGGTGGTAAGGACACAGGGGACGAATGTACAAGACTGTGGCAATAATTTGTCCTGCACAAGTGTTTAACGTGACTGCATTCGGATTCGTGGGCTGCATCTTGTTTTCTACCCCTTGGGTTGTTTGAAAAATTGTAATGTTACATTTCCCGAAGGTCCCCCCCGTTTTCTACCCCAAGGGAGTGGGGATTTTTTGCGAAGGTTCAATTTGAAAAGGCCCCCCTAATCAGATGAACCCGACACAAGCAAAGCCCAAACTAAGAGGCGAAAGAACCTTTGTATTGGCAAAGGCCACAGCATACTTGAACGCTTTCAACCTCGCCCCCTTTCCAAGCGACTCATGCAAACCCCTGCACGCGGCATTCCGGCGCATGCCAAGTGGCCATCATTGCAAGCCGTCCGTTGGCCAACTCGGCGGCGAGCTTGGTCTTGCGCGCTTCAGGGTCCTCCACCTTGCCCAAGAAGGTGGGAAATCCGACGCCGTAGTTGCCTGGCCCAGCAAAGGCAATGATCTGGGCACCGCCAAGGACAGGTAGCCTCAGTAGGCTAATTCGGCATGGCAAATCAACGGCAGCCAAGCGCAGTCACCTCGAACCATTCTGCTCTTTGCCTCTGCAGAGATGCTGGAACCCGCAACTTGTTCTACATATGAAAATTATTTTACCAAAGGAAGTTTAGAAGTCTATGCTTCGGTAGTACGGACAACCAAATCGACTAGCAGGAGATGTCAAAAGCAAAGGATGTCAAAAGCAATGGGATATCAAAAGCAAAGGGATGTCGAGAGCAATGGGATGTCAAAAGCAAAGGGATGTCAAAAGCAAGGGAACAGCAAGGGATGTCAAGAGCAATGGGATGTCAAAAGCAAGGAATGTCAAAAAAAGGGATGTCAAAAGCAAAGGGATGTCAGAAGCCAAGAGATGTCAAGAGCAAAGTTAAAGGGATGTCAAGAGCGCAGAGATGTCAAAAGCAAGGAAAGTCAAAAGGTTGCAAGTGTCAAAAGCAAGGGACGTCAAAAGCAATGGGATGTCAAAAGCAATGGGATGTCAAAAGCAAAGGGATGTCGAGAGCAATGGGATGTCAAAAGCAAAGGGGTGTCAAAAGCAAGGGATGTCAGAAGCAAAGGGATGTCAAAAGCAATTCATGTTGACAACTTCAACTTTCAAAACTTGAGGGAAGTCTCGCACAAAAGCTTAGTTTTAACATCTGTCTTGCTCGCAACAACTTCAGGTTGTTGTTTTTGAGGGAAATGTCGCACAAAAGCTTCGTTTTCACATCTTCACCTTTCACCTTCGGTGGGCGGTCTTGCACGAAAGCTTCGTTTTCGCATTTTCAACTTTCAGTTTTTGAAGGTGGTCTCGCACGAAAGCTTCTTTTTCACATCTTCACCTTTCACCTTCGGAAGGAGGTCTCGCACAAAAGCTTCGTTTTCACATCTTCAACTTTCAGTTTTTGAGGGAGGTCTCGCACAAAAGCTTCGTTTTCACATTTTCAACTTTCAGTTTTTGAAGGGAGTCTTGCGCGAAATGGGTGTTTGAAAGTTAGCGGATGCACGAAATGCTCCATGTCGCAGGACAAAACGTGCCCCGGAAGATGGATGTGGAAGGTCTGCCGCGCGGCGTGTGCGAGACGGTCTCGGCTATGCTCGGATCATGGTTGGATCGGCTGCCCACTGCAACTGACAGTTGAGGCATCATTTTCACAACTTCAACTTTCAGTTTCTGAGGGAATCCGCACAAAAGCTTCGCTTTCACATCTTCAACTTTCAGTTTTTGAGGGACGTCTCGCACAAAAGCTATGTTTTCACAAATTCAACTCTCAGTTTTTGAAGGAGCTCTCGCACGAAANGCTCGGATCATGCTCAAATGGGCCGCGCACTGTAACTGACACTTCCGGCTTGATTTTGACAACTTCAAGTTGTTGGTTTTTGAAGGAGGTCTCGCACGAGAGCTTCGTTTTCACATCTTCAACTTTCACTTGTGGAGGGAGGTCTCGCGCGAAAGCTTCGTTTTCACATCTTCAACTTTCAGTTTTTGAGGGACGTCTCGCACAAAAGCTATGTTTTCACAAATTCAACTCTCAGTTTTTGAAGGAGCTCTCGCACGAAANTTTCACATCTTCAACTTTCAGTTTTTGAGGGACGTCTCGCACAAAAGCTATGTTTTCACAAATTCAACTCTCAGTTTTTGAAGGAGCTCTCGCACGAAATGGGTGTTTGAAAGTTCGCAGATGCACCAACTGCTATGTTTTCCACGACAAAACGTGCCTTGGAAGATGGATGGGAAAGGTCTGCCGCGCCGCGGTTTCCAAACCAGCTCGGGCGTGCTCGGATCATGCTCAAATGGGCCGCGCACTGTAACTGACACTTCCGGCTTGATTTTGACAACTTCAAGTTGTTGGTTTTTGAAGGAGGTCTCGCACGANGCTCGGATCATGCTCAAATGGGCCGCGCACTGTAACTGACACTTCCGGCTTGATTTTGACAACTTCAAGTTGTTGGTTTTTGAAGGAGGTCTCGCACGAAAGCTTCGTTTTCACATCTTCAACTTTCACTTTTTGCACGAAAGCTTCGTTTTCACATCTTCAACTTTCAGTTTTTGAGGGAAATGTCGCACAAAAGCTTCTTTTTCAAATCTTCACCTTTCACCTTCGGAGGGAGGTCTCGCACAAAAGCTTCGTTTTCACATCTTCAACTTTGAGTTTTTGAGGGAAATGTCACACACAAGCTTTGTTTTGACATCTTCAACTTTTACTTTTGGAGGGACGTCTCGCACAAAAGCTTCGTTTTCACATCTTCAACTTTCAGTTTTTGAAGGAGGCCCCGCACGAAATGGGTGCTTGAAAGTTAGCGGATGCACGAAATGCATGCTCTGTGTTGCACCCTGAGTCTTCGGATCTAGTAAATTTAGTTTTGGCATGAATTTACTGGAAATGAAAATTTTTACTAGGATCACTAGTATTTTTTTATTTAGTATTTCTCAATATTTTTAAAGTAAATTTGAACAACATAGAAACAACATAGAAACAAGATAGAAACTACATAGAAACTACATATGTGTGTGTGTTTCTGTTTGGGAGAAAATTATACGAAAAAACCAGAAACTTAAAGTTTCTAATGTAGACAAGCAGTTGCCAAAAGGAAATTTGCCTTGGTGTTGTACAAGCTGCAATCAGGAACTTTGGGTACCATATAAAGACATAAAAAGGTTGGTGCAGAAGCGTCTAGATACTTTGTAGCAACTATTATTGTTGAAACTAATGTCATTATTTTTTGGTTGGTCTCCTTGAAGCTTTAGAGGTAGTATGCATGAGTGTAAGCTACAGATGGATTGGATGAAAATCCATGCTCTCTGAGTTGGAAAGCGAATATATACATACAGCTATATATATATATATAAAAAGCATTATAAAGCAGGATAAGCGAACATATCACCGAGAAGGAAAACATTTAGAAAGGTGTATGCACATTTTGTCGAACAAATAGAGTCGGTGTTTATATTGTTAGACATTGTTTCTGCTATTGTTGGGGCTTCAGAGATAGTATCGATTATTGTGTATGATGGGTGGGTTGAAAAATAGATACATGCATTCTCTATTCTAAATACCATTTCTGGGGGGACCTAAAAATACCTGCAACATCGTTATTTGCAATGTTTTTGAAAACATTTATCATTAGATTACTTGTGTTTTACGTGAGTTGGAAGTGTTTATTTTATGTGTGTCATGTGTGATAGTGTTACTTGAGGGCGATATGTTGTTTGTTGAAATATTCTGTGATACAGCTTCCATTTGTTTTGGAAATGACTTTGTATTTTCAAGTGTGCTTCAGGTTAAGACAGAACTAAAACTACTTTTATCGATACAATTGCGCATGGTAAACCAAAGACAAATGCTAAGCTATTTTCAACGCTACTTACGGTATATAACGGTTAAATTGAAACAATTTGAATTTACAGACCAGTTCATGGAAGAAAAGGAAAACTAACAGAAAATTTGATGAGGACAAAACACAACACTATCTTCAAATTTTTTCAAGTGAATTGAAATGGAAAGCAAAAGTGAATTTCCAGAAAAAAAGACAAGACATGATGATAGCTTGAATTTTACCTGAGGTAACGACTGAACTTGAGCATTGAGGTAACGACTGAACTTGAGCATTTTGAATTTGAAGAGCTATCCATGGAAGAAAAGGAAAGCTGCCAGATAATTTCATGAAGACAGGACGCAGTTTTTCAAACCTTTACTTGAGGTGACGTTTGAACTGAAAAAAGCGTTTCCCCAAACAGTGTGTCCACACTGAGGGGTTCTTACGGTATAGTAGTAAAGGCATGGTGTGATCGACGTGCGCCCCATATTTCCTGTAAATTTCCATATAGTGTGTTTCATGGTTCCGTTTGGACTGCGCATGCTCGCACAAAGTGCTGAGAGCGCGTTTCGGGGGCGGATCTGGCCCGCGCAGATTTCCTGTAAATTTTCGTACAAAAATTCTTCTTTGAGATGTCCATGTGCGTTTCGACTGCGCAGGCCGGCACGGATAGGGGGCCGCGACGGTGGCCATGTCGAAAGGCATCGTTTTACCCACGTGCCGTGCCCGTTTTTGGAGCTATGTCCATTTCATGTGGCAGGCGTGGGACATCCGGGACATTTGGAGGTCCGAAATGTCGTTTTGTGTGGCAGGGGCAGGACAAATGGCACTTTTCAAAAGTGTGGCAGGCGTGGGACATTTTGCACGTTGCTAAAACGTTGGCAGGCGGGGCTCAAAATGAGAGGTGCTTTTAGAATTCGTTTTTCGCGGCAGGCGCGATAGTCGGTGAACTTGGACGACGTTTTGAAAGGGTCGAAAGTCGCGTTTTGTGAAACTGTCGTCGATTTTGATTTTGGCGGTGATGATGATTTCGCGTGGCAGGCGCAATACTTCGATGACCTCGGGCGTGTTTTTCGTGGCAGGCGCAGTACTTCGTCGACCTCGACAAAAAAGTGGTTGAGACCTAGGTAAAACGTCGCTTTTGACATTTTCAATGTTCGTTTTTCGTGGTGCGCGCGATGTTTGTTAAAATCTAACATGTGCTCGCGCGACCCTCTCGTCACTTTGTGCGCATCGGATCGCTCTCGCTGTGGTGCGGTGCGAATTTTGCAACTTCAGATGGAACCCTTTCGCACGAAATGGACATCGATCCTCAAAAACTGGTGTAAAATTGAGATTATGAAACTTCAGATGCAACCCTTTCGCACGAAATGAAGTTCAAGTTGCAAAAACTGCTGTAAAATTGCAATTTTGCAAGTTCAGATGCAACCCTTTCGCACGAAGTGAAGGTCGAACTTCGAAAACTGGTGTAAAAGTGCGATTTTGCAACTTCGGATGCAACCCTTTCGTACGAAATGAAAGTCAAACGTCAAAAATTGGTGTAAAAATGCGATTTTGCTACTTCTTGTTGAAAGACCTCTTAGAGAGATCTTGCAAAGAGGTCTTGCCAGGGCGCCTCTTCTGAGAGACATTGCATAGATCTCTATTGCAGAGATCTTGCCCAGAGGTCTCTTGCATAGATCTTCCCAAGAGACCTCTTACAGAGATCTCATACAGAGATCTTGCCAAGAGACCTCTGGCAGAGAGCTTGTACAGAGATCTTGCCAAGAGACCTCTTATAGACATCTTCTACAGATATCTTGCCCAGAAATCCCTTGCATAGATCTTGCCAAGAGAGCTACTATAGAGAGCTTCTACAGAGATCTCGTAAAGAGATCTTGCCAAGAGAGCTACTAGAGAGATCCTGTACAGAGGTCTTGCCAATACACATCTTTTGGAGACCTTGTACAGAGACATTGTACCGATCTCTATTGCAGGGATCTTGCCAAGAGGTCTCTTGCATAGATCTTCCCAAGAAAGCTTCTACAGAGATCTCATGAAGAGATCTTGCCAAGAGACCTCTTACAGAGAGCTTGTACAGAGATCTTGCCAAGAGACCTCTTATAGAGATCTTCTACAGAGATCTTGCCAAGAAAGCCCTTTGCATAGATCTTGCCACGAGAGCTACTATAGAGAGCTCCTACAGAGATCTCAAGAGATCGTGCCAAGAGACCTTCTACAGAGATCTTGTAAAGAGATCTTGCCAAGAGGTCTCTCACATAGATCCTGCCAAGAGAGCTGTGTAGAGAGCTTCTACAGAGATCTTGCCAAAAGACCTCTAAAAGACACATTGGACATAGATTTTGCCAGGACACCATCACCATCATCCACCTGATCTTCCGCATCGTCACCCTAATCCTCATCCTCCTCAACATCATCATCCTGAACATCATCATCATCCACCTCATCATCCTCAACATAATCCTCCTTTACCTCATCATCCTCAACATCATTGTCCTCAACATCACCATCCTCCACCTCATCATCCTCAACATCATCGTCCGCAACAGTATCATCTTCATTTTCATCATTTTCATCATCACCATCATCACCATCATCATCATCGCCCTCATCATCCTCAACATTATCATGCAATATCATACGTTGTCATACATGGTCATACAATATCAAAATTATCATACAGTATCCTCACACCCCCACACTGTTTGGGGTCTCTTGCCGAGATTTTTTTTTAAGAAATAGCCTATGGGAGAAAAGTAAACTGCTACAACATTTCAGGACAACAAGAAATAACGATATCTTGAACTTTACTTGAGGTAATGACTGAACTAGGCCACTTGAGTTTGCGAACTATCCATGGAAGTAATTGAAAACTGCCAGATAGATTCAGGAGGACAAGACACAACACTGTTTTCAACTCTACTTGAGGTGCTAGCTGAACATGAAAAAAATTAGAATCATCCATTGAAGAACAGGCAAATGTTATATGATTTGATGGTGTCTGACCTGAAATATTAGGAGGTTTGAATGAAAATTGTATTCAGCAATTTGTAGGTTCCAGGAAATTCTAGAAAATTTCTATGAAGTTTCTATGTAGTTTTTTACGTAGTTTATACGTCGTTTCTATGCGGATTTCTGCCGTTTTTTTAAAAACTACATGTAGTGTTTTGCCAAAATTACATGTAGTTTTAAAAAGCTGCATATAAACGACATATAAACGACATAAAAAACACGTAGAAACTTCATAGGAACTTCATAGAAGCCTCAAAGAGATTTTATAGAGATTTCATGGAATCTTCATCAATTTTTGAAAAAATCTATTTAAAAAGATACCTGGTGACTCTTGAAATATCTTTCACCTTATCATGAAAATCATGAAAAAACTTCGAAGTCTATATTAAGTAATAAGTTTTTACCGTAGTAAATTCCATACACGCTACATATAAATACTATATATATATATATATAGATGTATTTTTTATTTATTTACAATGCACATAGAAACTGCATGCGAACTACAGACCAACTACATACAAATTGCAAACAGACTACATGTGAGTTCCATGTTAACCTCAGACACATTTCAAAAAAAGCAACTGTCAGGACAACTTCACAAGATGTCAAGTGCAAAACCTTGACTCTTGAAAAAGAAAATGCATTTTAAAAGGCAATTATTTAACATGTCCTTTCTTCCTGATGTCATTCAAATTCAAGTTTAAATACCTGTGGGTTTCATTTTTGTTTCCGATCAATCAAATTTAAGATCAAGATCAATCAAATAAAATTACATGGAAAAGAACAATGTATTAGCAGATGCTTAATCTATTGCCACTGGATATTTGGTCCTGTGGTTTTGCAATTAATTTGCGTTATATGTGTTGCAATGGATTGAGTTGGGATGCTTCCTCTGCATTTGTCGATTCGTGAGAGTACTTAGTTCTTGTGAGAAGTTTGGATGTCACATGCAAGTGAGTTTCACACGTAAGTTGATGTGGGAAAATACGATGGCCAAGCATGTTCGGCCATTGTGTTTTCCCACATCGTTTTTCACCAGCATGGCCAATTAACCCAAGGCTGGGTCAAACGCCTGAGTGAGCACTGGGTTTCACCTATGAGTGTGTTTCACATGCGGTTGATGCAGGAAAATACGCCGGCCAAACATGTCTGGCCATCGTATTCTCCCACATCACTTTGCGCGCCAATAACCTCACAAACAAACCAAAAACTAATTGAGGTTATTGAGACTACACTGCATGAACCTCTCAGCTAAATATTGTAATACATCTGTATGTACAGGTATGAATGTGTGTGCAGAATATGTAAAATTTCGCGTAAAGTTTACCACATAAGGAAACCACTTGCTTGTTTTGCAAACAGACTCAATCATGTACATGGGTTTCACAAGTAGATATGTTTGTGCACAGGTTGTCTCAAATAGTAGATGGCCCCTAGAAAAAAAATGTCACACGAATCACCTTTGGATGACATGTTTCTCACATCATTCCCTTCAGTCCTCAAAAAGATAAGGAGGAGAGGAAAAAAAGAAACAACAATGCTTGCAAGCCAGCAACAATGAAAGCTGGCCCCAAAACATTTTTTTGGCTCAAGTTTGGGCAAACCAATGCAAAAGCATCCATAATGACCGGAACAAAACAACATGTCCAAAAATAGTTACTCAATACTTGACCAAAATCAAATCTGAAAACAACAAAAAAAAGGTATCAAAAATAAAAAACGAACATAAAGAAAAAACATACTAATATAGTAAATTAATTTATTATATTATTAGCAAATTAATTTACTACAAAAAATTACCTTACTATTTACCAAGGATTTCTTTAGTAAATAATTTAGTTTACTAGCCAAATAAATTTTAGGGCCAGTAAATGTACTAGATCCGGAGACTCAGGGCAGGACAAAAAGTGCCTTGGAAGATGGATGGGAAAGGTCTGCCGCGCCGCGGTTTCCAAACCAGCTCGGGCGTGCTCGGATCATGCTCGAATCGGCCGCGCCGTGGACTTGACAGTTCAGGCTTGATTTTGACAAGTTCAAGTTTTTGAGGGAATCTCTCGGACGAAAGCTTCGTTTTCACATCTTCAACTGCAACTTTCACTTGTGGAGGGAAGTCTCGCGCGAAAGCTTCGTTTTCACATCTTCAACTTTCAGTTTTTGAGGCACGTCTCGCACAAAAGCTTTGTTTTTACATCTTCAACTTTCATTTTTGGAAGGTTACACGCGTAGTTCCATTGTGTTTTGCAGCTGGATGCTTCCTAATCGCATTGGAGTGCCTGCGTCCATGTTGCTTTGTTTTCCTGTTGAGCACGTAATTTCATTGTGTGTTTGCAACTTAGTCTTTGCAGATCGCCTTGTAATGGCTGCTTCAAGGTTTCTTGGTGCCACGGCCACGGCTGCGTGCGTAATACTATTGTCTTTTGCAGCTGGACACCGTAAATCGTATTGGAATGGCTGCACCCAGGCTGCGATAGGGATTTGTCAGCAGGTTTTCTCCATTTTGGCGCTGGCGATTTTCCTATTCAAAGTTTTTCTAAACAGGCTTCAAAATCGTGTTTTTTTTCAGCTTTGGCGTCGAGATCTGGTCCTGGAGTTTCAATTTCTGGCGCCGTTGTGCATATTTCTATTGCGTTTTACAATTCAGTGTCTGCAAATCGCATTGTAATGGCTGCGTCAAGGTTCCTTGGTGCCACGGCTGCGTGCGTAATATTATTGTGTTTTGCAGCTGGGCATGGTAAATTGCCGCATTGGAATGGCTACACCCACGCTCCGATAGGGATTTGTCAGCAGCTTTTCTCCATTTTGGCGCTGGCGGTTTTCCTATTAAAAGTTTGGTTCAAAAGCCTTCAGAATCGTGCTTTTTTTTGGCTTTGGCGTCGAGATCCGGTTTTGGAGCTGCAATTTCTGCACCGTTGTTAAAGATTTCTTTGTGTAAAAACTTCTGCGTGTAAAACTTTCTCTGTGTAAAAGCCTCTCTATGTAACGATTTGTTTGTGTCAAAGCTTCTGTGTGTAACAGCTTGTCTTTGTAAAAGCTTCTCTGTGTAAAGACTTGTCTGTGTCAAAGCTTCCGTGTGTAAAAGCTTTGCTTTGTAAAAGCTTCTCTGTGTAAAAGCTTGTCTGTGTCAAAGCTTCTGTGTGTGAAAGCTTCTCTCTGTAAAAGCTCCTGCGTGTAAAGACTTGTTTGTGTCAAAGCTCGTGTGCGTAAAAGCTTTTCTTTGTAAACGCTTCTCGGTGTAAAGACTTGTTTGTGTCAAAGCTTCTGTGTGTGAAAGCTTCTCTGTCTAACCAAAGGAAGAAAACATGAAATGAGATGAGACGAGATGAGATGGGATGGGGATGACACAGACTGCGGCGACAATGGGGCTGCGATGCGGTGAGATCAGATGAAAGAAAAAGATCTAATAATCAAAAGACATGGCACCGGAATGACAAAGCAAGAGATGGCACTGCTTCGAAGCACAGAAGGCCTGCCTGCATCCTATAGGCCCAGCCTTTGTTCGGTTCTACAGGCTATAAGCGCTTCAAGTTTGAAACTTCCGCCCCCGGCTTGCCCGGGAACTACTTGTAATTATAGGGGGATATATACTCATATCGCGCGGGACTTGCAATTAAGCACTTGGCTTGGACAAAGCTGCAAGGCCGTTTGGCACGTCGGAAAATTTAAGTCCAAGCGATGGGGAGAGGTATCCTGGGAACTTGTAGTATTCCGGAACGATGTAGCCAATGGTTGCATACATGGCCTCAGGAAAATCTGCGCGACATGATGGAAAAACGATAGGCTTCTCACGGCTCCAAGCCATGGAACATGCTTCCCTCTTTGACATCCTGTCAGCCTTTCTCACAATTTCACAAAAACAAACCGACTGGGACCCTGACAATGCGACCGTGCTTGATCTCCACAGCACGACGGCGCTTGAAGGTTGCCTCATCCTTGTCCGCGCTCAGGCCAAGCGGGTCCCAAAATCCGACAGGATCCTGCACGCCAAGTTCCTTCGCAGGGTCGAAGCTGGCATAGCTAGCGGAGTCTCCCCCGAAGAAGTTTCGGGCAATCCTGGGTTCCCTGCCAGCACGGAGAGGGGATGCGGTATACAGGCTCCAATCGCCCCAGGCAGAACCGGTCAATCCATCTTGGAAGAACATCCCAATGATCGCCTGACGTTTGCAATTGAATTGATCAACATCTGTTCGACGCATTTTCATCATGCAAATCTCAAAAAAGCCCGGGTGAATCAGACAAGGCGGTGCCTCCATGACAGCTTATACATAGGTTAGGGACGTTGTTTTGAAGGTACGTAGAACGCAGGCCTTCATATATCATCTTTGACTTGATGATACGTTGTGCATTTTTTCAATGTTTTTTTTTTGCGCGCGTTGGGAAAAGAGGAATGATGATTTTGGGAATCTCCAAGAAAGTTGGCGATCAACACGCGTTTTCCATGTATTTTTTTTAACCGTTTGACGAAAACGTCGCGCGGCTGCTCTCTTTGGGTTAGTCGTTGGGGCTGTTTTGGCCCCAAAGGGATGCTCTTTGAAGTTGCAGCCGCAGCTGAAACAAGGTATATTTTGCTGCCATTGTCGTGGCAGGCAGTGGATCCCCTTTCCACCAGCTGCATGTTTTGGCACAGCTACATGGAAAAAGTGTTCCTTAGCAGGCCTTTGCGTTTGTGTAACAAATCCGTACGTCCGTTGTGCTGTCTGCAAACACTTCAATGTCTTCAATGCATGTCTTTGGCACAAAACAGACTATCATTGCGTTTGTTCTCTTTTTCCAAACACAGGCGGGTTTGGGACGGTATTGCACAAGAAACAGACACGAACAAATGCTAACAAATACAAATCACATGCCTTCACGTTTGTGAATTCTTGCCGCCCGAGCACATGTTTTTTAACCGCTGACCAAAGAGACATGCGTTTGCTCGTCTACTGCCGCAGACAGACACGCGTTTGTGTCTTGTAGATCCATATACATACGCTTTTCCACTATGCCCTTTGAAGTTCCGGAAATTTTCCTAGCCTTTCTGATCTGTACCAGCAGTATCGCACAAGGCGACGGCGGAAGTTTCAAAGATAGGAAACCTTTGGGGGAGTTCGGTTGTTGTGACGCCGGGCTCGCAGAGCAAGCCCACTGATCGACCGAAAGGTTGTTGAGGCTCTGGGCCTCTTTCTCTCTATCTCTCTCTGTTTCCTTCTCTCTGTGTGTCTCTCTCTCTCTCTCTCCCCCTCTTTTTCTTTCTCGTTACTTCCCCCTCTCTCTCCATCTCTCCCTGTTTTTATGTATCTATCTGTCTGTCTATCTATCTAACTGTCCGTCTGTCTATCTATCTTTCTGTTTATCTATCTTTCTGTCTATCTATCCATCTGGATCTAGCTGGCTATCTATTTGCCTGTCTCTGTCTTTCTTTCTGTCTATCACATTGTCTATCTACCGACCTATCTGTCTATCTATCTGTCTATCTTGCTGTCTATCTATCTGTCTATCTATCTATCTATCTGTATGTCATGTCTTTTTATCTGTCTATTTATCTCTCTATCTATTTTGCTTTCTGTCTGTCTATCGATCTGTTTGTCTATCTGTCTATCTATCAACTTGCCTATCTAACTGTTTGATCCTCCCTTGGGTTTGGGGAGTTACCTGGGGCCCCGCATTCTACAGTGGAAAAACAAAAAGTAGCAGTTTGGCCTCTGTAAATTGCGGTGTCCAGGCTAAAATCTGACCTGTAAAACGAAGTGTCCAGGCAACTCCAAAACTTGTTTTCAACTATCCCTCTGTAAAATGACAATCCTCTGAAAGCCTCTTGCAGTAATCATCCAGTCATCTTAGGCACTCAGGCCCCCCTGAAAAAAACAAAAGCATTTTACAGAGAATCCATCTTGAAGCCCCTTCATATCCTTCCAGAATCAAGAAAAACACCAATGGCATTTTACAGATGGGGATATCATATCATATTCCATCCAACCTGAATTATTCTCCGTCAACCCATCCTGAGCCCCACGTGTTCACCATGGGGAACAGTAACTCAAATAAATACAGTCACAAGAAGCAACAGAAACAAACTTTAAGTCTCTAGGTGCATCAATGCAGCAAAATAAATTTCTAAACTGTAAGCCGCCGCCGTTCACCACTTCCGAAAGAAACTGACGGATCTGACGGGAGGGTCTAAAGCAGACTCCAGTAGGCCCAGGTCTTTTCATTTTGCACAAACACCTTCCACCCTCCCAGCTCCAGACCCCAGCAGCTCAAAACATGTTGCAAAACAAACATGCACTCCAAGGAAACTTGAAAGGAAAAAATGAAAAAATACAGCCCCGCACCGCAACTTCAGGGCGACGCATCATGATGTTGAATTCGCAGGGGCCTACGGTTTTTTTGTTGTTGTTCTGGAGCCGAGAGGGTGGAAGGTGCCTCTGCAAAATGGGTTTCTGATTTTACAAGCGCGTGCATTTAAGTGGCGTGCAGGTTCCGCATTTTGCAGAAGCACCTTCGGCCCTCCCCGCTCCAGACCCCAGCAGCGCAAAGCATGTTGCAAAAAAAACACGCACCTGAAGCAAACTTGAACAAATAAAAAACAGCACTTGTCGCTGCTACAGTGGCACAACACCACTACACCACAATACATTCCCCAAGAAAACGTCCCAGTGGGCCAAAAGGCTATTGAACTGGGTTTCTGATTTTACAGGCACTTAAATCCAAGTGGCGTGTCCCCACTCCCCAGCAGCGCAAAGCATGTTGCAAAAAAAACGCGCACCTGAAGCAAACTTGAATAATAACAAACAATATAAAACAGCACTAGCCACTGCTACAGTGGCGCATCACCACTCCACCACAATACATTCCCCAAGAAAAGTTTCCAGCGCGCCATGAGTTGAATTTGAAATAATGAAAATCAAGAACAAGGCAAAAAATGAATAAACATGAAACCAGCTGAAATTACAAAAGTGCACAAGATGCGACGAAATATGGGTTGACTTTGTTCTTATTCAAACTATATATGTTTTTCCATTTTGTCCCGCGTCTTTTTTTTTAAATTGGATTTCTGATAAAGGTGTTTGGATTTGGTGCAACCTGCCATCTTTGAGCCATCATCGCGCCGTCATTGGCATTGAGACACTGGATAACTGAGTTTCTCTGTAAATTGCCTTTTTCACTGTACATGTGTGTTTTGACCTTTGTAAAGTGAAGGACCTGGCTCAACACATACTAACATATATGGGTCTAAATGATAGTCTCAAAACCACTGTCAATTGAGGTGTCCAAGCTCAGATAAGAAAATAACGCCCAAAATGATCTCACTGTAACATGGCAGCCTTCAAAAAGGCATGGTTTTATAGTTCCCCACCTGCCAGGTGAGGGTTGTTAGGATTTATCACAGCTGCCTGGGGTCCTTCTTCTTCTTCTCCTCCTCCTCCTCCTTCTCCTCCTCCCGCCTCCTCGCCAGCTCCAGATCTGCCAGCTCCAGATCGCAGTGGGCACTGCCGGGCTTCATCTGCCAGCTCCAGATCGCAGTGGGCACTGCCGGACTTCACCTGCCAGCTCCAGATCCCAGCGGGCACTGCCAGACTTCAACCGCGAGCCCCAGATCTTCAGTGGGCGCTGCCGGGCTTCAACCGCGAGCCCCAGATCTCAGTGGCCGCGACTGGCAGAGCGCAGTGGGCACTGCCGGACTTCAGCTGCGAGCTCCAGATTGCAGTGGGCACTGCCATGCTTCAACCTGTAGACATGCCAGATTGACTGCCAGAAAGAATGCCAGATAGATAGAAAGAATGCCAGATAGAATGCCAGAAAGAATGCCAGAAAGAATGCTAGATAGAATGCCAGAAAGAATGCCAGATAGAATGCCAGAAAGAATGCCAGAAAGAATGCCAGATAGAATGCCAGAAAGAATGCCAGAAAGAATGCCAGATAGAATGCCAGAAAGAATGCCAGATAGAATGCCAGAAAGAATGCCAGAAAGAATGCTAGATAGAGTGCCAGAAAGAATGCCAGATAGAATGCCAGAAAGAATGCCAGAAAGAATGCCAGATAGAA
The DNA here is from genome assembly GCA_003297045.1 of Symbiodinium sp. clade C Y103. Lineage (NCBI taxonomy): Eukaryota > Dinophyceae > Suessiales > Symbiodiniaceae > Cladocopium > Cladocopium sp. clade C. The sequence continues at coordinate 201,313 of BGPT01000903.1, read as the reverse complement.
TGCCAGAAAGAATGCCAGATAGAATGTCAGATAGAATGCNAGAATGCCAGATAGAATGCCAGAAAGAATGCCAGAAAGAATGCCAGATAGAATGCCAGAAAGAATGCCAGATAGAATGTCAGATAGAATGCCAGAAAGAGCATCAGATAGAATGCCAGAAAGAGCGTCAGATAACCTCCCAACTTCCACAACTTCCAAAAGGGGCCACAAGGGCGTTCACTTTTTGAACATTTCCAGTTCCGAAAGAGCTCCGGAGCTGTGGCGCTTTGTGCGTTTTGAACCTTCCAAAAGTGGTCCAAAGGTAGTGCGCCAAAACTATTCCAACCATGAGGTGTTTTGTGCATTTTGACTTCGACACGCGCTTCGCGCCACAGCCGCGTGAACTTGTTCAACGCCTCAAGCATCAAAATTGCTCCGGATTTAAAGTGCTTCTAGCTTTTTGAAATTCAAATCTGCTTCGCGCCACAACAACGTGCAATTTTTTATCTCTCCTCCGACCAGATGGCTCCGCGCGTGCCGCTTTAGAAACCCTACTTGTCGAGCCGCCACACCCACGAAACATCGGAAAAACACAGAGTTTTGCGACTTGCCTACCTTTTCCGCGCGCTTATTTATACGATTCTTTCTTCTCACTCTGCTGCTTTTCTGACTCTTCCCACCTCTGCTGCTTTCCTTCAAGAATTGCCCCACCCAAGAAATAAGATCATAAGAGGCCAATCCCATGCCCCAAGAAAAGTCACACCCGATCCCTGCCCCACCCTTTTCTCAGAGATCCCGTTTTGAAACAAACCCAACCTATGATCAATGTCCAAACCCCTCTGTCATCTCTGTATACTGGCTTGCTGATAAGGATTCCAAGTACGGTGGTCAGTTCCTACAGCACAACCAGCCAGCGGACAGCGCAGGTTAGTCAACTATCGGCTTTCTCTGATGGCTGTAGCCAGCAGGGCTTGGACCATGGCGATATTGCCATGACTGGTTGTTGTTTTGTGTAAGTTTGAGTCGGTTGTGAAAAACAGGCAGAACTCAGAACATCATAAACCAAACCAGTTGTTGAAAAAGCATACAGAACGCTAACCCCTGTAACTTCTTCCAAATATTTTTTGCCTACAGGCTACACCTTCCAGAAATCGCGTTGTAGATGGAAATTTTAGACCTATCTTTCACATGAGGTATCCAATTAAAAACACAAGTTACCGCCCCACCCAAAACCTAAGTTAACCCCACGTAAAATTCAACTTAAAACTGAGGGGCGCCTCCTTGGATGAACCCAACACAGACAAACGCCATGCCCGAACTCAACCGTTAAAATCACTTTGCATTGTCAAGAAACGCTCATCGGGCCTTATCTCCAGTCTTGCGTCCTAATTCCAACAGTCCCTGAACCCTTGGCACACCCGCTTCCAAGCGCTACCCAGGGGCCATCATTGCGAGTCGTCCGTTGGCCAACTCGGCGGCGAGCTTGGTCTTGCGCGCTTCAGGGTCCTCCACCTTGCCCAAGAAGGTGGGAAATCCGACGCCGTAGTTGCCTGGCNGCGCGCTTCAGGGTCCTCCACCTTGCCCAAGAAGGTGGGAAATCCGACGCCGTAGTTGCCTGGCTCGCCTGTCTCAGTGGAATCCTTCATGCTGAACTGGCCTTCGCGAGGGCCGCGTCCATCCGTGGTGGAAGCTGCCTGGAAGAAACCAGTCGTCTCAATCAATCCAGCAAAGGCAATGATCTGGGCACCGCCAAGGACAGGTAGCCTCAGTAGGCTAATTCNTGGTGGAAGCTGCCTGGAAGAAACCAGTCGTCTCAATCAATCCAGCAAAGGCAATGATCTGGGCACCGCCAAGGACAGGTAGCCTCAGTAGGCTAATTCACCATGGCAAATCAACGGCAGCCAGGCGCATTTACCTCGAACCATTCTGCTCTTTGCATCTGCAGAGATGCTGGAACTCGCAACTTGTTCTTTACACTCAATACTGTTTTGTAATAAGGGAATATAGTATATACTCATATCAGGCGCGGCTTGCAATTAAGCACTTGGCTTGGACAAAGCTGCAAGGCCGTTTGGCACGTCGGAAAATTTAAGTCCAAGAGAAGGGGAGAGGTACCCTGGGAACTTGTAGTATTCCGGAACGATGTAGCCAATGGTTGCGTACATGGCCTCAGGAAAAGCGCGCGACATGATGGAAATCGGAAATACCTTGAATCGTGCTCGGAGGACCTATAAGGAAATTCCTTCAGTGACACGGTGCCTTTTTGACCTCATCACTTGGAAGACTGAAAAAATGAGAGTTGAAACGAGAACCAACAATGTTCTCCTATTTCCTGACTTTCTCGAACTTCTTGTCCCGAAACTTGGGTCAAATTTCAGAAGTCCCTTTTAGCCTCTTTCATTTTTTCCATGTTCTTTCTGTTTTCTTAGGTTTCTTGCTACGCTTCTTTTGCCCCCATATTTTCTGGCAAAACTAACGCTTCCAAAAGCTCCGAGAAAATTACGAAGAAATCACAAATAGGAACCGCAGTACTTGCATGTGTTTTTGCCTACTTAAAACGGAGAAATTGCAAGAACTTCAAGACACGAAGCAACCATTAGAATTAAGAAAGCCTGACCAGCGATTCATTTTCTCTTTCCATTCGTCTTATTTCCCCAAATTTTCGTCAAGTTTTGCAATTTCATGTTTCCAATGAACAATTGCAAGCTATGCGGTCCCCATGTTTCAGTTTTTTCGTAATCTTGCCCAGGCTTTTGCGCTACTCAACTTTTCCACAAAATTAAAGGGGGGGGAAAAAAAAGGGACTAAAATTTATCCTGGCAAGAGACCCCGAACAGTGTGGGGTTGTGAGGACAATATGAGAATGTTGAGGATGTTGACGATAATGATGATGATGGTGATGATGATGGTGATGATGTGATGGTGGTGATGATGAGGAGGAGGAGGATGAGGAGGATGATGAGGGTGATGAGGATGATGAGGATGCTGAGGATGATGAGGATGATGAGGATGATTTCGTTGAGGATGATGATGTTGAGGATGATGAGGTGCAGGATGACCACGTTGAGGATGATGAGGTGGAGGATGATGAGGTGGAGGATGATGATGTCGAGGGTGATGATGTTGAGGATGATGATGTTGAGGATAAAGATGTGGAGGAGGAGGACCGACCCCAAGACAGCAACCCGCACTTAGTGCGAGCCTGCGCAGTCGAAACGCACATGGCCATCTCAGGAAAGCCACTTAATGCGAGAACTTACAGCCCCAAATTGCCGCGCCCCAGATGGAGAGCAAGACCGCGGCCCCCAATTTGCGGGAGCCTGCGCAGTCGAAAAGCACATGGGCATCTCAGGAAAGCCGCTTGATGCGGCAATTTACAAAAAAAAAGGGCTTGCCCTAGATGGAAAGCAAGACCGCGGCCCCTCCTTTGCGCGAGCCGGCGCAGTCGAAACGCACATGGGCATCTCAGGAAGGCCGCTGCATGAGAAAAATTAACAACAACTATATAGACGACGGATGGCCCGAGAGGAGCAAGTTAATCAGATGTTAAGTAACTGTATCAGGTCAATGTAATACGAATATTAGATGTAAGATGTATGACATTAATAGAAGATGATGAAACAAAAATGTAGCAACTTGTCTTGAGAGAGATGATGGATGTGAAATACCAAGATGCGAAGATGAAAGATGAAGAGATGCTAAATGCGCTTGTCATGATATATCGCTAAGTAAAGAATAAAAGAAGGAGAAGACGCGCATTACAGGGAGGCAGCTATAGGAACTATATGGGTTTGATACAAGCAGATGAAAAAAGATGAAGAAAGGGGAAGGAAAGAAGAGGAAGAGGATCTAGGAATCTAGGATGTGGAATTTGCCAGAAACACGGTTATGCACAGACGCTCCTGCGCACACACACTACCACGAATGGGCACACGCAGACATTTTGAAAGACAATCGCCCGTGGACACTCATCTCAAAGCCTGTGTCAACAGACGCGTTTCCACAAAGACGTTTCCACAAACACTGACGCTTTTACGCACAGACACTTTTACACACAAATCGCTTTTACAAGCAGACGCTTTTCCACACAGACGCTTTCACACACAAACCCCTTTTACATACAGACGCTTTTACACACAAACACTCTTACACACAGACCCTTTTACACGCAAACCCCTTTTTACACACAGACTCCTTTACACACAGACGCTTTTACACACAAGCCATTTTGACACACAGACGCTTTTACACACCGACGCTTTTACACACAGACGCTTTTACACACAAACCCCTTCTACACACAGGAGCTTCTACACACAAACCCCTTTTACACACAGAAGCTTTTACCCACAAATGCTTTTACACACAGACGCTTTTACACACAGAAGCCTTTACACAGAGACGCTTTTGAACACAGAGCATTTTACACAAAGAAGCCTTTGCATACGCCCCCCTTTTACAAACCCCTTTTACACACAGACGCTTTTACACATAGACGTATTGACGCAAAGACGCTTTTACACACAAACGCTTTTACACACAGAAGCCTTTTACACACAGAATCCTTTTGCACGCAGAAGCTTTTACACACAGATGCTTTTACACGGACGCAGGCTTTTGCCCACAAACCCCTTTTACACACAGACGCCTTTACACACAGACGCTATTACACACAGAAGCCTTTCACACACAGACGCTTTGACACACAAACCCCTTTGACACACAAACCCCTCTTACAGTTACACGCATACGCCTTTACACACAGACGCTTTTACACACAGATGCTTATACACACAGAAGCCTTTTCACACGGGCGCATTTGCACACAGACGCGTTTACACACAAAAGCCTTTATACACACAAACCCCTTTTCACACACAGACGATTGCACACACAAGCCGTGTACACACAGACGCTTTTACACACAGACGCTTCTACACGCAGAAGCCGTTTACACACAGACACTTTTACACACAGACGTCTTGACACAAAGACGCGTTTAGACACAGACGCTCTTACACACAAACCCCGCTTACACACAGATGCTCTTACACACAGAAGCCTTTTACACACAGACGCTTTTTTTCACACACTCCAGCTTTTACACACATACGCGTCCACACAGGCACCTTACACAGACACCTAACGGACAGACGCCTTTACACACTGACGCTTTTACGCGCACCTACCTTTTGACAAAAAACGAAGAAATATCGCTCAAAACCGGCGCGGAAGCCCACAAGAGTATATTTTAATTTGAAGCCTTTTGAAAGGAAATGCGAAAAGAAAGTGAAAGGGGCCAAACACGGAGGAAAATCGCCCAAAACCTGCTCTGCAACCGGATCTCAGCGCCAAAACCAAAAAAAATTGAAGCTGATTCAAGGGAGTTTTCAACGGAAGAAAAAATGCGAAAAGTGAAATCACGAACAGGACCATTTACACAAAGACGCTTTTACGCACAGACACTTTTACACACAGACGCTTTTACGCTTTCACACACAGACGCTTTTACACACATGACGCTTTTACACAGAGACGCTTTTACACACAGACACTGTTACACACAAGCCCCTTTTGCTCACAAGCGCTTTTACACACAGACGCTTTTACACACAGACGCGTTTACGCACAGAAACCTACAGACAGAGACGCTTTCGAACACAAAGGCTTCTACACACAGAAGCCTTTGCGCACAAACCACTCTTACACACAGACGCTTGTATACGTAGACGCTTTTACACAGGCACTTTTACAAACAAATGCTTTTACACAGAGAAGCCCTTACACCGAGACGCCTTTGAAGACAGACGCTATTTCATACAAACGCATTTACACACAGACACTTTTACACACAGAAGCTTTTACGCAGAGACGCATTTGACGACAGACGCTTTTACACACAGACGCTTTTACACAGAGACGCTTTTACATACAGACATTTTTACCACACACACACACACTTTTACACAAAAACATCACAAACCTCTTTTACACACAGACGTTTTTACACACAGAAGCCATTTTCACACAGACCATTTTACACACAAACACTTTCACACACAGACGCCTTTACACACTCCAGCTTTTACACACAGACGCTTTTACAGGCAGAAGCCTTTACACAGAGACGCTTTTGAAGACAGACGCTTTTGAAGACAGACGCTTTTACGCATAGACGCTCTTACACAGAGACTCTTTTACACAGAGAAGCCTTTACACAGAGATGCTTTTGAACACAGAAGCTTTTACACACAAACGCTTTTAGGGAGAGACGCTTTTTTCACACAGAAGCCTTTTCACAGAGACACACAGACGCTTTTGCACACAGACGCTTTTAGACACAGAGGCTTTGACACATAGAAGCCTTTACACCGAGACGCTTTTGAAGACAGACGCTATTACACACAGATGCTTTTACACAAGCCTTTACACACAAACCCCTTTTGCACAAAGACGCTTTTACACACGGACGCTTTTACACACAGAAGCCTTTTACACACAAACGCATTTACACACAGAAGCCTTTAAACACACGGGCACGTTTACGCACAGGCGCTTTTGCACACAAAAGCCTTTACACACAAACCTCTTTTACACACACAAACGATTCTACACATAGACGCTTTTACACACAGAAGCCTTTTCACACGGGCGCATTTGCACACAGACGCGTTTACACACAAAAGCCTTTATACACACAAACCCCTTTTCACACACAGACGATTCACCTTTACACACAGACGCTCTTACACACATACCCTTTTTACACACGGGCACTTTTGCTCACACAAGACTTTACATACAGAGGCTTTAACACACAGACGCGTTTACACACAGACCGTTTGAAACACGGAAACTTTCCGACACATAAACATCGAATTTCGAATTATGTTTGGGAACCTGGCGTCCGACACCTCCACGACTGGTCCAAAACCCGACTTTTCGGTCCGTTTTTGCCGCATTTTTACGATTTGAAACCAAAAACTAACCAAAACGTCCCATTATGCTTGGGAGCCCGGCGCGGGACACCACAAAACCGCAATGTTACCTCAGGTTTTGACGTTCGAATTTCATATCGTGCGAAACGGTTGCGCGGAACTCCAGAAAATCGCAATGTTACCTCATCAGTTTTGACGATCGAACTTCATTTCGTGCGTAAGGGCTGCGCGGAACGCCAGGAAATCGCTATTTTACCCCAGTTTGTCACGATCGAACTTCATTTCGTGCGAAAAGGTTACGTGGAACTTCAGAACATCGCACTTTTACTGAGTTTTTGATCGAACTTCATGTCGTGCGTAAGGGTTGCGCCGAACTGCACAAAATCGAAATTTCATGGGCAGGCGGTAGTTCTGATTAACTGCGCAACAGCTGCTGTCCAAAATCTCGCTTGGAGCCTTGTTGGGCACCTTGACCACATTGAGTTTGCCTACAGCAATCGGGGCTTGGGTCACATCTGCTTCCTCTTCGCCACCGTACCCATTGGTGTGATGAAGCATCAAAAGTTCAGTGATTTGCTCAGCATACGGTTTAAACCAGAAGATTGTAGCGGCTGCAAGACACCGGTGGGTACTCCTTGCTTTAAGGCTGCTATAGCATAGTAAGGACAGGTCCGGATCTTGTGTAACTCCTGCCAAAGATTGTAGCAGGTTGAGGCGAAATGGCTGTCCCTCCAGCATGGGGAAAGACCCCTCTCCCGAAACCAACGGTCAGGATCTCGCAGATCTACAAGCAGACCCGGCTTGTCAGTGGCAGTCAAATCTGATGTTCTGTGCACACCTGCACCATCGCAAGTGCGTGCCGGCGCGAGCGCTGCGCCACTCTTGGTCAATGGCAAGTTGCGGAGCCGGACCAGCTGCCCCTCACATGAACAAGCTTTGCGGAAGATTTGAATGATGGCGGAAGCCAAGACCGAGGGGTAAGATACCCTTCCAAGCACAGCGTTTGATCCATGGGGCTGCCAATTGAAATGCGAGAGGCTTCATATCTGCCACATTGGTGCAGAAAAACCCACTTGTTGGTGTCCAAACCCCAAGCACAGGCTGCGACATTGCAGCATGTTGCATTTGAGGAGCACAACATGTCTGCATTTTGAATGTCCAGTAGGTCCCCTGGAGAAGCATCCCAACCATAGCACCAGCTGCCGGCCAGACCCGATTTCTGCATGTCAGGGGACAAAGAATTTTAAAGAGGCACTGGGTGCGAACCGCTTGCCCCGACCGGCGCGGACCGCAACGCCGCAATCCAGCCCCCCAAACCAGCCGCAGCATCTGCTCATAATGTGCATCATCCAAATCATTCCTTGGGTCCATGGAGCTGACAGGGAAACTTGCACCCACGCCCAAAGCTTGCGCCGCATTGACCAGGGATGATCCCGGCGTAGCAAAAAGAACAAGAAAAAATCAGCCGCATGATGCCGGCAAGAAACATCCTGGAGGAAAATCCACACGTGGTGGAATTGAGGGCTCCGCTTGTGTCACCCGCATGGTTGCACACCTGGCAGGTGGATTACCAACCAAGGGTGATGAGCAAGGAGCTATAGTCAACTGCTGTGCCCATGATCAGCAGCTGAATGGGTCTTGCCGCATGGCTTGCCTCCAACTTTGGCCGCACATGTTTGTATTTGCAACTTGTGCTGGTGCAACGGTTCTGCTGAAAACGTTGGCACAAGTTGTGACGCTGGCCGTCAATGATAATGAAGCTGCACAAATCTGGGGAAGCCGCTGATGTCTTGCCCAAATTCTTCTTGCCTGCATTCTGGAGGCTGTTCTTGCCTGCACCTTTTGCTGCCGCTGGCCCGGCGCTCTTTGGCCGTGGCAGGAGCAGGAGCTCGTGGAGGCACAAATAGCTTTGTCTGCCTCCCGAGTCTGCGGAATGGCAAAGTCAAGAATCTTTTGGCCAAATTTCTTGAGGGTGTGCAGGTGCACTGCTCCACACATGAGGAAAGCATGTCGAAAGACTTGCGGAACTTTCATGAGCCGCTCTGCTGACAAGCGCACTTGGTCCAAAGGGAATTCCAGGGTATCATCCCAGATGAATTTGAGGAGCCTTCTGAGCGCACTGCCTTGCCCGCTTTTGCTTCCATCATTTCCTGGTACTGCTTTTGGGACAGCCTGAGCTGCCACGGCACATAGCGCAAAGTCTGGTGAGCAGTTCCGCCGGAACATTCTTGGTGAACGTGGCGTTCATTGCCGCCACAGACTCTGTGACGCTCGTGCCAGCAAGAGCGGGGTCGACCCCAAGATCAGCCCAGATCTGATGAGGGATCTTTGACAACAGCGCATCCCCATCCACGCCGTGGAGGAAAGCAAAAGTGAGGTCTGAAATTGTCTCAAGGTCTTCATCCTGCTTGATCCAAGTCTGGATCTGCTCTGGAATTTGCAGTTCGGCCAGCAATGTGGCAAAATCAGCGTTGCTATCAATTGGGCCCATGGCACGTTAGATGGAGCGCTGTGGCGCGCGGGAACGTTGCAGGAAAAAAGAATGTAACTGCAACACACAGGATATGGCTCACATGCAACAGGAAAAAATCGCAACAGAGCCATAGCGGCACTGGCGCTGTGCAAGCTCCAGCGGCTGCTAGCCATGGAATGCAACGATATGAGACAAACCTTGTGCTGGTCACTGTCGCAAAGTCAAAGAAGCCGAGACTTGGTTGCAAACTAAGAGCAGGACCGCCAACCCACTGATGCCTGAGTCAAAATAGATCACACATCACTCAAAACGGGAATGCTTCCACGTTTTGCGGCTGACTAGAAAACAGTCAGGGAAAGGGGAAAAAGAAGAAGGCAAGCAAACGCAATGTCACAATATCCTGTTGACAAATGACCTACAGCATCAATCAAACAATGTCCCCAAATCCATCAATGGAAAAAACAATCGCAGCTGCAGTGATCAAAGTTGTCTTGGCTCGGGAGTGCAGTTGCTCAAAACAAGCGATCTAGAAACTTCCTGCAAGCCAACTTGTGGCAAGGCCACTTCACCTCAGCGTGGGTGGCGACAAAGGCGGTCTTGCGGATGGAAGCTCCACGCGCTGAAGTGTAAAGATTCCCGTCAATGGCGAAAGTGTTGTCTTCACTCACCAATTCCTCGGCTTCAGAACTTGGTGCTGAAGAAGTCGCGCTGTCGCTGGAGCCGCTGTGAGAATCTTCTGGTGAATCTGAAATGCAAACTGACACTACAGGCTCTTGGATGTCTGGGACAAACTGGAATTCCTCTTCTGCGGCCTCCATTCTGATCGGGCTTGGGTGGAGATTTGAGGTTGAAGCCAAATGGAATCAACTGTGTCATCTCGTGAATAGAGCTGCACTCTAGCAAGTTTGCGGTGACCTTGCAGTCTCCTGGCACGCTCATCCAGCCTACGCTGCGCGGCAGAAGCTAAAACATTCACTTTGAGTGAATGAAGGGTGAACTGCTGAGCTTCTGCTGGTGGTAGCATGGGGGATGCACATGGGGTTTGCACTGCCCAACGCAGAGCCCGCAAAGAGGCCACGTACGACAAACTTGACTTTTCTTAGACCACGCGGCACAGCCACAACACAGGAGACAACACAATGAAGAAAAAGATACGACGACGATGATGCCTGAAAGACGGGACCTTATTATAGGATTAGAATGGATTAAAGGATGGACATGATGACGACAGGGACGACAATATAGGAGACAAGACCGTGTAGACAAGGATGCGACGACGATGGCGATGACTGAAAGAAAGGACCTTTTATAGGATGACATGACGACGACAGAGATGACAACATAGAAGACAAGACTATGTAGCAAACGATGCGGCGACGATGATGACTGAAAGAGAGGACCTTATAGGATGACATGATGACGACAAGGGGGAAAAAGAGGACTGTAGANTGTAGCAAACGATGCGGCGACGATGATGACTGAAAGAGAGGACCTTATAGGATGACATGATGACGACAAGGGGGAAAAAGAGGACTGTAGAGGATGACATGGTGACGACGTGAGGAAGGACGGAATATTCTTGGAAATGACAAGTTGCCTCAAGGGATTACCACACAAAGTTGACATTTCCATACATTTCCTACATGTTTG
>BGPT01000903.1:144860-186163 GCA_003297045.1 Symbiodinium sp. clade C Y103 | reverse complement strand
TTGCACACATACGTCATGCTACGTTACAGATGTCTTCTCTTGCACTTGCACACATACGTCATGCTACGTAACAGATGTATCAGATGTCTTCCCTGGTACATGCACACATATGTCATGCTACGTTACAGAAGGGCGAGTGGGGTGGGGTGGGGTGGGCTAATAACGTTCAGTTGCACTTGCACACATACGTCATGCTACGTTACTCATGTTTTCTCTTGCACTTGCACACATACGTCATGCTACGTTACAGATGTCTTCTCTTGCACTTGCACACATACGTCATGCTACGTAACAGATGTATCAGATGTCTTCCCNTTGCACACATACGTCATGCTACGTTACAGATGTCTTCTCTTGCACTTGCACACATACGTCATGCTACGTAACAGATGTATCAGATGTCTTCCCTGGTACTTGCACACATATGTCATGCTACGTTACAGATGTCTTCTCTTGCACTTGCACACATACGTCATGCTACGTTACAGATGTCTTCTGCTGAAGCGCTACGTCACTCCTCAGCTTCGCACCCGTGACTCAAAAGGATCGTCGGGTGTGCAGCCGCATAACGGACATGATGAAGAGCTTCATGTTTCGATACAACTGCGGCTGTAAGATATGGCACTTGTTAGGAAAGTTNAACGGACATGATGAAGAGCTTCATGTTTCGATACAACTGCGGCTGTAAGATATGGCACTTGTTAGGAAAGTTGGCCAGAGACTTTGACTAAATAATGTGTACCCCCGCAAACCTCTGAAAACACCTCAAAATATACTGCAAAAACCAATGCAAAGTCAACTTGTCATGCCCCCGCCTCACGAGGGTCACATGTTTTGAAGTCGTGAAATGGCCACCGAAGTTGCAAAATACTGCAAATACTAATGCATGTCGTCAGAGCCTGAAAAAAAAAACCTTGTTTCCGAAGGGGTCGCAACCGACGCCGTAGCCAAGAAGATTGCAATCAAGGCTTGACACTCAGTGAAATTGAAAACATGCCAAATACAACTCAATCACGGGCCAAGGAATAGAGAAGCAGCGGCTTCTTGTGCAGACGGAGCAGAGGTTCAGCGATCCTCTGACATCTGAAAACATAATGGAAAATAACATGAACGGAATTCTACATGGCAGCGGCCACATAGAACATGTGCAATGCAAAGAACCAAAGCAACTAGCGGAGGTACTAGCGAAGTACTGACATCAAAACTTTGCATTCCAGGAGTGAGGAAAACAATTCTTAAGCCATGGACATGCAGAGTAATGCAAAACAAATCCAAGAAAAAGATGAAATCCATCGACTCAAACAGATCACGCTACACTGCGTCTTTCAAGTCCTGGCTGAAAGGGCCAAGAAAACGGGAGAAGCAGCTGCTTTCCCTGTCTGCCATTGGTTGCGACCAAGAACACCACGTCTCTGAGAGGCGGACAAAAATACATGGGCTCGGCGACCCTCTGACTCTGACCTTTGAACAAAAAACGAGAGAAAAGAAGAGAAATACGGCAGCGGCCGAAGAGAACACTCTCGAATGCGCGAAACAAATAATTTGTAGAAGCGTAATGCAAATCATCAAAGCTTAGCATCCTGGCGTACCAAACATGCCACGCTGCAGCTTCAAAGCCTGGCTGAAAGGGCCAAGAAATGGAGAAGCAGCCGCTCTAACACAAACGGCTCAATGATTTGCAGGAAAAAGCAGAAAAGGGCAAGCGGCCGGTGTCTGAGAAACCTGCCAGGTACAGAGGTTCAGCGGCTCTCACAAAGCCATGTACGCAAATGGCAGCGGCCGTGAATCCAAAGATAGAAAACAAACAACATCATCTCAAGAATAGAAACTGTAGTAAACGATGCTTGCGAGGGAGAAAAATCAGAATCTCTTTGGATACAGGCCTCAACGCACAGTGAATTGCCCGACCAAAAGCCATGCCAGCGCAACACATGAAAGCTCCCAAGCAAGCTCGAAAAGAAGAAAAAAGGACACACATGTCCAAGCTGGCCCTCCCGATCTGAAAACAGCTACGGAAGTCAGGAGGAATCAATCAGAAGAAGGGCTACGAAAAAGCACAGCGGCAAAACGCTACGAATTTACAGGGAAAAAATGCCGCGCCCCAGACACGCGACGCAAACTGTGTGCGAGCCTGCGCAATCGAAACGCGCCTGGACATCCCAGGAAAGCCACTTTATGCCAGAATTTACCGCCAAAATGCCGCAGCCCAAATGGAGCACACTGATCAAGCACCGGCCTTTACCACTACCGCAAGAACCCTTCAGGGTGGACACACTGTTTGGGGAAAAGGAAATAGAAACAATTCGAAGAAAAAGACGGGGCCCACAATGACTCCCGAAAAGCGCATCTATTTTTTTAAAGCGAAAATTTGCAAGAACCTCGAAAAAGTAGAAACACATGGGAAAAACGAGGCATGGGAAAAAAGACCCGGAAAAGCAAGAGGAAGATCAGGAAAGCGTGGGATCAATTGACGGTGGGATGAAAAATCGCGATGTTTGCCTTAAAACTCCCAGGGCGCGCGTGTAACTCAAACATAAGATGAATGACTAAAATTCCTGAATGGTTGAATGACGTGATGGCATGACATGAAACGACATGAGTATCATTTCAAAAAGAACCAGGAACGACATGACGTGACATGACGTGACATGAAAATGAGCTGACAGCTCATTGACATCAGTAAAGGCTGACTGACTGACTTGCTGGCTGACTGAATCAATCAATCCATGAAAAAACCAATGAACGTACCAATGCGTGAGTGAGTCAGTGCGTGAATGAGTGAAGGGAGTGAGTGGGTGAATGAGTGAATGAATGCATGACTGACTGACTGAATGAATGAATGAATGAATGAATGAGTGAATGAATGAATAAATGAGTGCGCGAGCGAGTGAGTGAGTGAGCGAGCGAGTGAGGGTGTAAATGAGTCAGTGCGTGAATGACTGAAGTGAGTGAGTGAGTGAATGAGTGAGTGAATGAGTGAATGAATGAATGAATGAATGAAAGAATGAAAGAATGGATGGATGGATGGATGGATGGATGGATGGATGGATAAACGGATGAATGGATGAATGGCTGAACGAATAAACAAATGAACGCATGAAAGAATGAGCTAATGACTGAATGAATGAGTGAATGTATGAATGAATGAACGAATGAATGAATGAATGAATTAATGATCGATCGATCGATCGATCGAACGAACGAACGACTGAACGAATCAATTGAATCAATGAATAACAGGCTGACAGGCTAACTGGATGACTGGCTGCATGGGTGGCTACCTGACTGACACTGAACCAATCATGTTTTCATTCGTTCGTTTGATTCGTTCGTTCATTCATTCACTCGTTCATTGATCAGTGAATGACTGAATGCATGAAGAAGGAAGGCGTGAGAGAAAGGAGCAGCTCCGTTTTGCCTCGTTTCAAATTGGGAGATACTCCGAATTCTTGACAAACTTCCAAAAGGATGCCGGCTGTGGTGGCTGCCTTCCTCTCAACCGCTGGCGCTGTTGTCGCTGCAACACAAATAGCTAGGTCATCCATCCATGTAGGCCCTAAGAAGGGCATGAGAATACCCTCTTCATCTGTCTGAAAAAGAGATGCCCCATCACGCGCAGGCAGATGAGTCAGGACCTCGTTGGCAACCAAACGCTCCTCCAAGACTTTCAAAATTCGTGCAAAAAGGAAGCCGAAGACCATGTCGGCGAAGGGGTCGCCTGGTCTTGATCCTGCTTCCGTCCTGACATGGTCTGTCTGGCCGTGTACACGAAAATGTGTGTCTGTATGAGTGGCCAGAAGCGCTCGCTGCAAGTGTTCCGGAAGAAGAGCCTCCGCTGTAGCACTTGGCGTTTGCAGCAACCGATGGAGTTCTTCACGTGCATATGCAGGGAGGTTCAGGCGGTGCATCATGGCATGGATGGTGGTGTCTTCCATGTCGCCGCCGACCGCAAGTGGCCTGAGCACACGATAAAACGCTTCCTGTAAGTCCAAAAATAGGATAGCGACAGAAGCTTTCTGTTGTACATTCTGTCGCAAAAAGGCGCGAACAGAATGCATGCCCATCTGAACTGGGACGCGAGCTCTGCCACCTACTTGTTGGCCTTGTAGATAGCTCTCATAGTATCTGGTCTGAACAGCCTTGACACTTCGATGAAGGGTCTTGGCAATGTGGGATGAAATCATGAGCGACCGGTAGGAGGAAGGATCACTCTGAGGACCTTTATGCTTGTAGGCCGAAACTAACTTGCCGCCTTTGTGTAGGAGGGTTTCTTGCCCGTGGGCACAAAGTTTCAAAGCCTGTGTGTATGACCATCTTGCTAAGGTCGTCGGACATGCATGGCATAGATCCGATGGTATACCATCATCTCCCGTGGCTTTGCCCGGCTTCACCCGGCGATAGGCGCACTCAAGGTCAAAGAGCGATGGAAACTGATGTGCCGGAAGCTGAAACTGCTCTTGACTGAAAGCGGCCAGGTTGTGGCACCACTTCTGTCGAAGCTCCTGCGTGGACATGCGAGCGCCACATTCCATCTGTTGAAAGAACTGAATCCAGCATTCACGAAGTTCAGTGACCGATTGACAAGGATGTCCATGTTCATGCAGCATAGGAAGAGGAGCAGCCTTTTGAGATTCGTGGGTCCCAGGAGTGATTTGACCTCATGCAGAATGGCTGATGCCGATGTGTCTGGTGGAAGAGCACCAAGTTGTGCCCGAAGCGCCGCATTCTTCTGCTTTTTCAAGCGCGCCCGAAGCAAATGGCTGGCTTGATGAACTTGAACGACAAGACGTAGCTTCTGGCATTGCAGGGTACATGCATAGTGCAGTTCAGCTGCTGCGTGTGGAGAAGGCTCTCCAGTGCGCCAGGCAGCAAAAATTCGATGCAGGAGTTGTGCGGGACAATTCTCCACGCTTTCGTCTGGACTGCAGTTTGTGCGTATGCAGATTCCAGGTATCATCATCGAAGCAGGCCTTCTTTGGAGCTGTAGGTGGAGCTTGACCGTGCTCTCGGAGGACACGGAGAATATGCCCATTGAAGTCTTGGACCTGCGTCTCAATGTCAGTAGACCATGTCAATGATAATCCCGAAGATGCTGGGCAGTTTCAGATGTGACGCGCAATCTTCTGGAACTGACTTTGGTGTTGGGAGCCTTCGGAGGTGCTTGGAGCTGTGACCAACACAGTTGTAAGCCCACGGCTTGATGATCAGCTACATTGCCCAAATCGAAGGTCTCGAGGACGCTGGAATATGAGCAAGCCTGGAGATATCGGCAGGGGATTGCCACGAAATCAATGCGGTATGTGCTCTGGTCGATGGGGCTTGTCCAGGTAGCGTCAAGACCACAATGAATGCTGGGGGTGGCAGGCGGCAGGTAGGCAAAGATGAAAAGTCTCCAAGAAGGACCGCAGATAGGATGTACTGGCAGAAGTCCTGTCATCCTTCTCAAACACATGAACACTGTCTTGTGCACCAGATGCCGCATTGGCGTCGATCAGCACATAGAGGTCCACTTCATCCGGATCCAGATGTTGACGAAGGAGAGCTTCGATCTCTTTCCACCAATCCGCTCTTTCTGTGTCAGTGCGTCCACTCTGAGGAGCATGAGCCACAAGAATCCAAAAACGGAGATCTGGGCGGTCATGAAGTACTAACATAGCCCTGGGAGAAGCAAAAGTCACAATGAACGAGTCTGCTTCGAAGTACAGCGGTTGAGCTGCAATGTATCCAATGGGCTGCTGCAGATTAATCCACAGTTCTACTCCATGAGCTCCCTGGAAGGCCCCGGAAGAAAGTCTAAGCACTCTGTCAACACAACTCCTCCCAGCTTCAGATCTTGCTTCCTGCAACCCGAGCATGTTGAGATGGTGCTGAGTCATCTGGGTGCGGAGATAGGAAAGTTTGCCAGCGTAACCATCCGGACCCGTGTACAGCGAGAGCACGTTTGCTGTAGCCAAACTCACTGTCATAGAGGCAATGTTCCAGTCCAGATCCAAAGGAGGGGGCTGCTGAGACATAGTCACTTCAGGCAATTGCGGTGCAGGCAGCTCTAGGAAATTGCCTGTGAAGCGGGGCAGGTCAGTGGCTTCGCTCACGAGCATCCAGAGATGTGGAATGGTAGTCTTCCATTGGCGCAGATCGATGGACTGTCGTGGCAAAAACATACTGTGTCTCGCTTCCAGTTTGGCAAAGTGGTCGACAAAGTCGTTGCAAGGATCGCTTGTGTACGTGTGCAATCCGAGATAGATCTCCAGGTAGAACTTCAGAAATAGCTTGAAAGATACCTCTGAGAAGTCGAACAGGTTCATCCTGGACTGCAGCGCCCAAAAGCCCATCCGCCTGGCCGCCTGCTAGTAATGAGTCCGAAAGGAAAACTGTCGGGACTCTGTGTCCTTGAGCGAGTCTCCAAGCACCTGCCCAAAAGAGCGCTTCTTTCTCAGCAGCGTCAGAGCCGATGTGAGTTGTACCGAGAAAATGTGATGCACTTTCATGATACAGCACCTGTTGGCAGCTAAAGCCGAGGAAGGAGATCTCATTCGGGTGGTACTGTTCTCCAAGGACAAGAAAACACCATGAATCATTCAGATCAAACTCATCAATCCATTGTGGTGGTCTTCTGCGATGCTTGGCCTGAGAGGATCCATCAACGTAGATGAGCAAACGATCATAGGTTTCAGCAGGACAAGTTGGAGCGCACTGCAGAAGGGCTTGTCGTGAAGTCTCTGGTAACTCCAAACCCGTGAGATCTTGGTGCAAAATTTCCTTGGCCGAATGGAAGAACTGAACGAAGTCATTGTGGTCAATGTCTAACAGCATGCGACATTGTGGCTGCAGTGGAGCCGCCAGAATATCCGCAATGGGACGGAAGTCACTTTGTCTGGGCTGTTCTGTCGGCCATGGTGTACGTGGCCGATCGGGCAAGGATTTCGGAGCTGCCTCAGGCTGCACATTTTGATAGTAAACGATCCACAGTCGAGATGTCAGTGACTTGACCTCAAAAATGACGGCTCGTTTCTGCCCATGCTGGTAGAGGTATTTCATGTGGTCGTGATCATCTTGCATGCCGTCAGAGGATCGAAGAAAGATGTTGGCAGGACCTTCACCATCTTGAGGTATGTAGAACCATTGGAAAGAGGGATCTGCAGGGTCGAAGCAGACAATGGTGCCATGTGTCGGGACCACAAAAAAGTCACTCATGAAATGCCACTCCTCTAGAGCCATCGCAATCATAGTCTGATCCCACTGGGAAGGCACAGTAATGAAGGGTGGCAGAATGTGCGGTTGCCATGGTGCAATCACCTCAAATGGAATTTCCTCCAAAGTGGGGGCTGGCTCTTGTGTATCCTCCCGGACCAGAGTTAGCGGCCGACAGTTAGAAGCCATCCTGCTGTCTGTTAGGCGCTCACTAACCCCGGTCTCAGTGGAGGTGCGAATCATGGATGCACGTTGTTGCAGTAGCCCAAGTCCCGGATCATGCCAAAAGAGGCGAGGCACAAGTTGTATGACAAAGCTGTATCCATTTCTACCTGGGACTCGGTCCTGTGTCTGAAGTTGTCGATCGTGAAACCAGATCCAACAATTGAAAGGTGCACTAGGACCATAGCATTGGAGCGATAGCCCAAGGCCCTGAATAAGCTGTGGACCGTAGATCTGTTCATGGGTTGTGACAGTGCTGACAGCGCCCTTGTGATCCCAAAACCTTTAGAGATCGATATAGATATAGGAAATAGATTTAGAGATGGAGATGATGTTTAGGTAGATATTGATCTAGAGAGATCAAAGTCGTTCCAAAGAGATTCCGAAAGGAGATGTCAATCCGAGATGGACAGGTCAAGGGAAACAGAGATGGCAAGAAGTTGAGACGAAACGTGTGAAGAAAACGAAACGCTTCGAAACGTCTCGACACGTCGAAACGGTGAAACTCTCTTTCTCTCTTTCTCGTTACGACGTCGTTTTTCGGTCTCGCTTTGCTAACGGAGAGTGGCTCCGACCCCCAGGGCGCCTCGACGCCGGCGCACGGGAGCACGGCGCGACGTCAACGACAGAGGAGCCCTTTCCCTTGCTATGCACATCTCTTTAAAATGCCGTACAAAAGATCAATGGCCAAACGTCAAAACCTGTATAATTGGCATCATCTCCCTTGGTAGTCTAGTCCTATAGTGGCGAAACTGTATATCACCGAACTGGCCAATGCGGCTTCTTTGAGCTATGCATGCAGTTCATCGACCTCTACCAATACATCTCTGATGTCCTTGAGACGAATGGCCTGCTCAAATCGGTCAGTGAGGGTCTTAGCAAGACCCTTACAAAAGAGTGGTGGGTATTCTTTACATGCTGCCGTCCTAAAATGTCCATCATCTCCAACACCTTGAGCGACACTTTGCGGATATGTCAGCGTCTCATCTGCACATGAGTACATAGAGCGCGCCGCCATAGGCAATCCCAGACAAAGCAATCCTGTCGGTTTTGGAGTTTTGCTTCCCCACTTCCATTGTGGAAAAGTATGTAGATGACATTCAGGCAACATTCTCAAAAGCTCCACAATCGCAGTTCTCCAAACACTCGCCTTTTGGGGATCATCCGGACAAGCAGGATGCTCGCTAAGAAAAACTCCTCCATGAGCAAGGTGTAGAGCTGCTACATAAAGCGTCTGCAGTGAGAATGAAGTTCCTTGACGACATTGTTGCAGTTCCTTATTCGTCAAAAACGGCAAACCAAACAATCGCCCTGAGGATCTTAGCGGTCGAGGCCATGACAATCCACTAGTCCCCTCAGGTGGCGGCAAGTGTCTCGCAGCCGAATAAGTTTCACATGGGGCGCCTGCCAGCGTCGCTGAAATAGCTCCTTGTGAATAGAGTTGGATTAATTTGGACCAGGAGACGGATTCAACATTCAAATTTCCATATGTGCATGACACCGCAGTGTCCATCGACAAAACTGTGACATTCACGCCACGCATTGTCGCCCACTTTGCAAGCCAGAAATGAACGTCATTTGCCCTTCTCCTTCCGCTAAAGAGATGAACTACCACAAAATGGGGAGTTCCATCGCGCAAAAGGCGTGGAATCTTGTGGCAAGGAATCTGTCGCTCCCAGCTAGCCAGTCTGACCTTGTCATGCCAAAGCTGTTGTCCTTCATAAAGCATAGGAATCTCATCCATACACTGTCTAGCCCTTGGCCGAGAAGGGATATAGATGGGTCGGTGCGAAACACCAGGCTCAGCTTCCATCAGCGCCTTAATGCGCAGTCTCAATTTGGTGCACGTCTGCTCATGCGCAAAAAGAGGCATCCCCGAAAACAGATCAAGGAATGCAGCATCAGCCAAGGCTTCTGCCTCGCCATCCTCAAATTGTGCAATCGCTTCACCTAGCTCACACTTTCCCCATTCCTGAAAACAGAGTTCAATCCACTTGTCATATTGCGGGTCCACAATACTCAGAGCGTCAATCCAGCGATCAGTCAACGTGGGCAAAACATCTGGATCGAAGTTGGCCCCACGAAAGTCTTGTAGCCAGAGAAACGTCTGCTCCGTCCAATGCACAAATAAATCACTTCGCAATCTCTCTGTCTCGGCTGGTGAGTCACACTTCAGATATTCTTCACGCAAATCAAGCAAAAGCTGTTCACATCTAGCAATTTCATTGATCCGCATGTCAGGCATCAAATTGGCAGGTCCTGCTGACTGAATCCAATTAGCACGATCCATACCAAGCAGACATTGTGGCATGATGGTTCTTTCATATTCAGCAATGTACCCCGCCTTACGCAATTGTTGATAGCATTCATTCCGACCTGTCCTACGAGAAACGTAGGCAAGGTGTTGTTGGAGTCTTTGCGTCGTCCAAAAGTGTTTAAGACAAGCAGGGCAGGTTGCACCGGACAAAAGATCATGTTCAAGCGACATGATCTGGTGTGCCTTTCGTTGGTGCGTGGCAAGACCAACGGCTGAAGAAAAAACCCTACCACAAAAGCAGCTGTGATTCATCAGTACCTCAGCAGCTACCTTATCAAATGGTTCAGGTGCAAAAGTGGCCCCAGCTGATGCAAGAATTTTGAAGAACTTGTGGTGCCAGTCATGAACTTCCATCATCATCATCTCTTGGTAGACATGTCTCCTACCCAGTCGGCGAACTGTCGATTTCCATCCCTTCCCCCCCGTTTGCCAAAACTCTATCGGCTCCGTGGGACTCAACGTCCATGAGGCAGGAACGGAACTAGGATCAAGAGCATGTAACCATTTGAGATCTGCAAATACTCCATGCAACCAGGAGTTCTCCGAACAACTGTATTCCCTATGGAGTAGGTGATGAAGGAAAGCTGGCCCCTGCATGAAAAGTTTGTGTGCCAAGAGCAGGCGGTCTTGAGCTATTCGCACCCTTGCATCGGGGCACCGTGCCCAAGCAAATACTTGAGCATCAGTAGTTCTAATTTCTCCACCTTGATATGCAACTCCCAGAATACGCCGTAAGCATCGCACTAAAGCAGAGTTAATGGTCGCAATCTGCCGCACCGTTGGTGTCGGCCAGGCTCCTAACCCAAAAAATAGGCGAGTGCCAACCAAAGCGTGGAACAGGCGGAGACGAACACGCACATGCAGGTGCTTATTACACAAGACTTGCCTCGACAAGACTGAAAAAGCACTCATAGCTTGCCCAATTCGGTGCTTGAGTTCGGCATCAAAACCTCCGTCCGTTGCAAAAAAGGTTCCTAAGTGTTTGTATGCAGGCACAATGTGGAGCCAACACTCACGGGTGTCATCCAACCGACACTGCATGCCACTGGCACCATTCAATTGGAATTCACGTCTGAGCTCAGGAGCTCCAGAACCACGAAATGTGAGCACTGCTGTGGTCTTCTGCATATTGAGATCAAAACCTCTCCGCATGAAGACCTGATGCACTTTGGCTAGCAAGTTCTCCACAGCAACTGGCAAATCTGCTGCACGCGCTGTGAGCCAAGGTATAGCCATATCATCACTCCACACAATTGCCTCACTCTGCAGGTCCAGTTGCTGAAGCAGAGCTGAAAATTCCTGTTGCTCAGAAATCCATGTGTTGATCTCAATCGTGACATCCAGCATGGCCACATGAAAAATCACATCGGCTAATGGACTCCCAGGTCTTGTACCTCGTCTGGTCCTGGTCAGGCCAGGATGAGAGGCAAGAATGCGCCAGGTGTGCGCATGAACATCCTGTAACAAGTTAACAAGAATATCAGAGGCCCCTAATCGTTTAAGCAAGCATGGGAATTCCAGCCACTTCTGGACACCCGTGGTGTCCCCTCCAGCTTCTTGAAGATTGCGAAGAACTGCAAGCACATCATCTTGTCTAGCAATGCCACAGATGAGTTCTCTGATCAATCGATGAAAAGCATTTGCAAGGAGAACCAATTCAATGCACTACAGCGAAGACTCTAGCATTGTGCGTCCGCGCCCTTTCCTGCAAATTAATGTGTGTGTGTATATATGTGCGTGCGTGCGTGATGCTTGCATGTGTGCATTTGTGCATGCGTGCATGTGTGTATTTGTGCATACATGCACATACGTATTGGACATGTATGTGTATAGTGTATGCGTGTATCTGTGTATCTGTGTATCTGTCTGCGTGTGTAGGCTCGTATGTGTCCGTCTGCCTGCCTGGCAGTCTGTCTGCCGGTCGGTCTGTCCGTCCGTCGATCTGTATGTGTACGAGTATGTCAGGCATGTCTATGCATATGTGTTTTTGCTTGCGTGTATGCATATCTGGGTTGCGCACAGTCCGTTGATTGCATTCCAACTATGTTCTGGCCAGCTGCCAAGTTGGTGCCTTGGCAGCATCCGGTTCTAGTCCTACACCCGACCCGCACGAGGGCTGCGATTTCTGAACAAGTTTACCAAACTCCATGTGCAGGTCGCGCCATACTTTTAATTTACGTCTCAGAGGGCACGCCGTACCAAGCCGGCTTTACGACAAGCTGGTGGCTTAAACTCCCGATCGACCTAAAAGTTTCCTTGACATAGCCTTTCAATCGCATTCAGAAGCAAGGCAAGAGTTGCAGCTCTTCAGCCGCGCCAAATCGAGGCTACTGTCTATTGTGCATTCTTCTTTCAAAAGCAAGCCTTCCTGCCAGCTGCTTTTCCCCAACCTCACCATCAGCGTGCCTGAGAACCGGGCGCTCGCGTTACAATCCCGCTTGCGTTGTCTGACAGCTCTTAAGACCGAGGCCGCGGAAATACAGACCTGCCCTCCTTAGCCCTTGAAGCCGCAATGCTACAATGTTTAACCTGCGTCCCTGCTTTCACTCGGCCGCTGTAGCACGCACACATGCAATGGCCAATACGAATCAGAAGAGATGTCCATGCAACTCAGATCCAGGCGATGCGGCCATGCTTGATCTCCACAGCACGACGGCGCTTGAAGGTTGCCTCATCCTTGTCCGCGCTCAAGCCAAGCGGGTCCCAAAATCCGATAGGATCCTGCACTCCAAGTTCCTTTGCTGGATCGAAGCTGGCATAGCTAGTGGAGTCTCCTCCGAAGAAGTTGCGNCCTGCACTCCAAGTTCCTTTGCTGGATCGAAGCTGGCATAGCTAGTGGAGTCTCCTCCGAAGAAGTTGCGGGCAACCTTGGGCTCCCTGCCAGCACGGAGAGGGGAGGCAGTGTACAGGCTCCAATCGCCCCACGCAGAGCCGGTCAATCCATCTTGGAAGAACATTCCAATGATCGCCTCAGGCGTGCAAGGAATTCGGGCTCCCCGGACGAAAAATACACATTAGATGATACTCGCAAACGCCCAGAGCTGCTGAACTGTACACCATGTGCTGGCAACAGGTCATGTTGAATACGATAAGCTATGAATTCAAACTTTCAGACCACTGTGCCAAATTTCAGAGTCCGGCTTTTTTTGTGAAGGTTCAGTTTGAAAAGGCCCGCATAATTTTTTAGCTACGTGTAAACGGCGGGTTGTCTCTGAGATGTGCTGAGCAATTTCAAAACTGCATCAAGCAATTCCAGGCTGAAGTGACTGTATCCCAATAACCAATTTCGCCAAACGCGGAAGCCCTTGCAACTCTTGTGTTTTTATCCCATTCTGCATGGCACAAAATCGCAAAGCGGGTCCTTGCAAAAGTCCTTGCGACTGGTTTTCCCTATTGGCACACCGAGAACATCCGATCAAAAAACATTGAATTTTAAATGTTTTTATCCCATTCTGCATGGCACACCGTCATACAGCTGTTTGACTCCCAGTATTGGTTTTTTGTTAATCAAAAACACGTGTTTCTTACCAAATCCCCATGGCACAGGCTATGTCAACTACGATACGGAAGGATCTTATCATGAATGTTTTGAACATGTTTTTGGCAACCAAACTGCATGGCACACGAATGCCTGAAGTATGGTATAAATTTATGTGTTTTGGTTTATAGATGTAGCCGATCCGCTGCTAGCTCCCAGCTGCGTGACGAAACCATTTTCCCCACAGCAGCCCAAGATATGACATGCAATAATTTCTGCAAATAAAGCATCAAATTCCTCAGCTGCTTCTGNCCACAGCAGCCCAAGATATGACATGCAATAATTTCTGCAAATAAAGCATCAAATTCCTCAGCTGCTTCTGCCTCAACCAACAAGTCTCTCATAGTAGAATTTCACCCCCACATGCGTTTTGAATGACAGTTTCCGAATGAGGTCAAAAACGAGGTCAAAACGAGGTCCGAACGAGGTCAGAAAATAGCGTTGGAAACCCCCAGCTCCCAAAAGCAATGCTGAATACAAGGCTAGAATGTACAGGATGCAGCTTCTACCACGAGCTCAGCAGCTCCCACGCAGCTGTCTGCGACAGTCTAGCAGCAGTCTAGCAGCAGTCTAGCAGCAGTCTAGCAGCAGTTGGGCACCAGCCCCGCAACAGTCTAGCAGGCTGCAGCAGTTTGGCCACACGTCATAGCAACAACCCAGCAGCCACTTAGCAGCAGCTCAGCAGCAGTTTGGCTCAGCAGCTCAGCAGCTCAGCATACATCAAGTGTGCCCCTGCGAAGTTGGTTTTAAACCAACACTGAAATCAACCTACGTAATACAACAACATCTACATTATAGCCTTTCTCCATAGACAGTGTCAATTCAGACATCCAAAATGCCAACTAACTTATAGTCACAAAGGTGTACCTGATCATTCCAAAGATGCTTTCCTGCAACAGCACGCTGTTTCGCAACGACCCCCCTGAAACCTTTCCCCCAAGCATATGGATGCATTTTGTCAAAAACGCAACGACTTAAGCACTTGGGAGTACCAGTAGTGCCGCGCAAGGCTGTGGCGGAAGTTTCAAAGTAGTAAATTTCCTGTTGGCTTCACTTCCTAATTTATCGGGGGCCAAACCTGGTATTTCCAATGGCCCCAGGGGCAGTAGGCCCTGGATAATTTTCGGGNAAATTTCCTGTTGGCTTCACTTCCTAATTTATCGGGGGCCAAACCTGGTATTTCCAATGGCCCCAGGGGCAGTAGGCCCTGGATAATTTTCGGGGGCCTGTCTGGCTCCCCCAGTTTTTTATCGGGGGCCAAACCTACCAATCTCAGAGGCCCTGGGAACATCTGGCCCTGGGTAATTTGCAGGGATCCAAATCTGAAACCAACAGGAAAATTGGAATTTCAAAGATAGAGTTTGGTTCCTGTGACGCATGGATGGCAAAGGGAACCTGCTGATTGATGGATCGAAAGGCGGTTGGGGCATCTGCTTCCTTCTCTATCTTTCTATGTGTCTGCCTATCGATCTATTGATCTATCCATCTACCGTTCTATCTACCTATCTGTCTGCCTACCTTGCCGTCTATTTATCTGCCTACCGTCTACCTATCGATCTGTATGTCTATTTTTCCGTCATGTCTCCTGTACTTCGCGTGCCACGCGAACTGGATCTTGGCAGACCCTCTGCAACGTCCCACGCATGCCATTGTTATTGAATCTCGCAAAGTCCACACGTTTGGCTCACTTTTGAGGAGGTGGGAAATCCAACTCTTGCAAACCTGCACGTTTGGCTTACTTTCGACGAGGCAAGAATCCAATTGAGCCTGCCACGAGGATTGACAGCTGAAGGTCCACAAGTGTTCCGAACATGGTGTACGTTGCGCATTTTGACTGGGAAATGCGCTTCGAGCCACAATGCCGTGCACTCTTTGTGTATCTCGACTTTCAAAAGCGTTCCGGACCTGAGGTGTTTTTTTCATTTTGACTTCGAACTGTGCTTCGCGGCACAGCAACGTCCACTTTTTTAACCTCTCAACTTCTAAGAGTGATGCGAATGCGGCGCGTTTTGCCCATTGACTTCAAATGTGCTTCCCGCCGCATCAACATGCACTCTTTGAACATCTCAATTGCCAAAAGCGCTCCGATGCTGAAGTGCTGTGACCATTTTGGCTTCGAAACGCGCTTCGCGCCACAACAGCGTGCACTTCTTCGACATCTCCACTTCCAAAGCTGCTCCGAGACCGGCAGTTTTTTACACTTATGACTTCAAAATGTGCTTCGCGCCACAACAGCGTGCAATTTTGGATTTCCGGGATGGCTCCGCACCCGCCGCTTTAGCGAGCCTACTTGTCGAGCCGCCACACCCACGAAACATCGGAAAAACACAGTGTTTTGCGACTCTTCTACCTGTCCGCACGCTTATTTATACTATTCTTTCTTCTCACTCTGTCGCTTTTCTGATGCTTCCCATCTCTGCTGCTTTCCGTCGATAATTTCCCCACCCAAGAAATAAGATCATAAGAGGCCAACCCCATGTCCAAAATCACACCCGATCCTTGCCCTATATGATCAATGTTCAAACAAACCCAATATTCAAAATCATACGTATATTCTCAGAGAGATCCCATTTCGAAACAAACCCAACCTATGATCAATGTTCAAACCCCTCTGTCATCTCTGCATACGGTTTGTTGGTAAGGATTCCGAATACGTTGGTCAGTCGGTACACCACAATCAACCAGCGGGCAGCGCAGATTAGTCAACTAAAGGCTTTCTCTGATGGCTGTAGCCAAAAGGGCCTGGATCATGGCGATATTGCCATAAGGCACTACTCGCTGTTGTTTTGCACGTTTGAGTCGACGGTGACAAACAGGCCTAACATCATCAAACCTAAAACGGTGTTGAAAAAACATTCAAAGCGCTAAACCCTGTAACTTCCTCCACATATTTTTGACTACAAGCTATACATGTCAGAAATCGCGCTATAAATGGAAACCTTGGATATGTCTTTAACATGAGGTATCCAACCTATAGCATAAGTGAACCCCACCTAAAACCTAGGTAAAACCTATATACTTATAATCCAACGTAAAACTGAGGGGCGCCACCTTGGATCAACTCAACACAGACAAAAGTCATGCCTGAACTCCACTGAGGTGGAAAAAAAACACGCAATAAATTTGCTATTACCTTTTTCACCTTATCGTTTTTCTTTCTTCCTCATCGTTTTTCAGGCTTTTCGGCATTCCGTCAAAGGTTTTAATTATGTGGTTTTACTTGCTCAACTTCCATTGAGCTATGTATTCTTTGTATCGAACATACTTATCTTGGCAGAAACAGCGCTTCCTGGAGCAAAATTTACGGTAGCCACACAACGCCAAGACTCTAAGACAAGAACCTTGTCCTTGTTTTTGGGTCTGACCTGTTGAACACAATTAGGGATATATATATATATGGTTTCCCTCTTTGAGGCGAATCTCCATGGCGGAGCGATCAGGCGGCGATGGTGTTTTGAAGCTGGTTTTTGCTATCGTTTTGTGCCATGTAGATTCTCCCAATCCGTGGTGCTGGGACATACTTGATCTGTTCTTCATACAAATGCTGGAACACATCAGCAGCTACATTCTAATTCGGATATCGCTAGAATGACCATGCACTATGAGTAACAGTTCACATACACATTCTATTTTACTTATGGTTATCGTGTTTCTTCCCTATCCTCTTACAGTGAATGTGCAGTGTCCAATAAAAATGAGGACCTGCTTAGCCAAATCTAATTGACGGGGGTTTCTGTATTTGCCTCAACTGAAATCACTTTGCATCGTCTAGAAATGCTCACCGGGCTTTATCTCCAGTCTTGTCTCCTTTTTCCACCAGTCCTTGAACCCTCGGCACACTCGATTCCAAGCGCTACCCAGGGGCCATCATTGCGAGTCGTGTTGCCTGGCTCGCCTGTCTCAGTGGAATCCTTCATGCTGAACTGACCCTCTCGAGGACCGCGTCCATCCGTGGTGGAAGCTGCCTGGAAGAACCCAGTGGTCTCAATCAAACCAGCGAAGGCAATGATCTGCGCACCGCCAAGGACGGGTAGCCTTAGCAAATAATTAACTCAACATGGCAAATCAACGACAGCCAAGCGCGAATGCACCTCCAACCATTCGGCTCTCGACGTCTGCAGAGATTCTGAAACTCAAGCGTGGCGGTGTCAACTTATAAACTCACCGCAGGCGTGGTTTGCAACTAAGCACTTGGCTTGGACAATGCCGCAAGGCCATTTGGCACATCGGCAAACTTAAGCCCAAGAGATGGCGAAAGATATCCAGGGAACTTGTAATATTCCGGAACGATGTAGCCAATGGTTGCGTACATGGCCTGGGCTCTGTATTTCTTGGCGCCCTCGTTCCCGGGCTGCAATGTGCGTACCAGAGTGCCCATATTATATCATATTATGACTATTACTTCAGCCTTGTCAATATTGACAGATCTGAGAGGATGACAATGCGGCCGTGCTTGATCTCCACCGCCCGCCGGCGCTTGAAGGTTGCCTCGTCCTCGCAACATTTACCAAGTAAAATATTGAAAGCCACAAAGCAACACACGGCCCCAATCAAAACCGGGAAACATTTTACACACGCAGACAGATACCAGACAAAAAGGCGAAATTCAAACTCGCACAATACGTCACAACTCAGCCGACTGCATGTATCGCCTTGTCTGCGCTCAGCCCAAGGGGGTCCCAGAAGCCGATAGGATCCTCCGAAAATTGAGCGAGCCCGAAGCAATGTTGTTAAAAACACCCACGTATCTCGAAACTAAGGTTGGCTGGACAAAAGCATGCCGCCACAGCGCTGAGAGGGAAGGCGCGCGTGACACAAGGGTGCTTGATAACATTTTAGAAAGCTGACGACTATTCCAATCGCAGTGCGAATTGTTTTTTGATCCTGGCTTCGTCTACGCTGCTTGTGGTGTTCAAGATTCAGTATTAAACTGCGCTTCCCCTGCACATCAAATATGTTTTGCGTATATCGAAACATGCAGGTGTCCAAAAAGAGCAAAAAGACTTGTCCTGCTAGAAACCAAATCTCTGGCATACTATATGATCAAGTCTAGTACCTAAACTTCTGACTTCTGAGTCTGACTTTCAAAGGCATATCTCATCAAGAGAAAAGGATTGCGCCCCTTGGATCATTCGAGGGTTTCGCGCCTCTTTTTTAGCTTTGGGATCAAAACAGATACCTTCATCACTTCCCCCGGCAGGTCGTTTTAAGAGTGATAGAGTTCAAGGTGATCATGCACTTCGACATCTGCGGTCCTCCAATTTAGATGGGATGAGTCAACCTGCTACTGCTCCCCTGCATGATGGGTTGGAAACGGCACCCAGACCACTGCAAGGAGAACCAAGCGGCTTGCAGTTGGGAGTGGGAAGGGTTGTTTAGCTGAGCCCAGCATAGAGATGAACGCCGCTACAAAAAGCCAGAGCAGATCACAGCAGAATCTGAGAGAAGGGTGATGGCTGGCGAAAGACGTGCTGAGCGAGCTTGAAGGAGGAGAGGACAGAGCCGCCGGTGAAGGTTGCTTGAGGGACTGGCGGGAATTCAGAAAAGGATGAGAAAATGTTGGAAGAAGTGTCAGCACTTTCAAAATGAAGCAGCTAGGTTGCAACAACAGAATGATGAACTTGTCAAAGAACTTCAAATGATGATAGAAGACATGCAACGGCTTTAGCTTCAGCAGTGCCACCATCCTAGGCGCCAGCATCACCCCCAAGCAGGACAACATCTGCAGATTTTCGCGGAATTGGATGCCACCTGAAACTTTTCCATGGGATCTGTCCACCGCCTCCGGATCCAATGCTTTGCGTGTCTGGCCACAGGAGATCAGCAGCCATGAGTCTAGCGTGGAGCCTCCGAAGAAGATTAGGGGAGTGACAGGTAACTCGGTAAGGTAGCTGCACAGGAAGAGAAATTGGATCAGGAAGCCCCGAAAAGCCAAACACACATGTCTGTGCTTTCTGCTTTACTTGACCAGAGCGTGGGAAGCTAGGGAATCTGCTGCACGCATGAAACCTCATGATGGATCGGAGTGGTTCTCGGATGTCTGGTGATGAGCATGTGCATGACACTCTGAGTCATGGAAATTGGGTTGGCATGGGGCGTGTGCTTGGAGAACTTCATCAGCGAGATCGGGCCCGCATGGTGCAGGTTCCTGGAGCATGGAGCTTGTTCATGATGACGTAGTCAAACAAGCTCGGGCTAGCATGGGGCATGTTCATGGGACTGTATATGGGAGCGATCGGGCTAGCAGTGTGCATGTTTGTGGTGATGTATATGGACAAGGTCGGACTCGCGCAAGCAAGAAAATATGTTGCGAAGCTGCAAATGCACCGTTTATAAAGGTTTGGCAATCCACGCTGCAAACAAAAATCAGCTTGCCGAGCGCGTCATCATCAATTCCTACGCAGCCACAGCAAGGCTCTCAACGTCTTGCAGCGGGTGATCGCGCTTCCTCTCAACAAATGTAGCCGCAGTCGGGCTTTGTTAGTGCTGCTATGGTGGCTTCTGCACCGCCTTTTTTTTTGGAGGAAAACTGTCCTAGTATCTTTTCAAGGCGAAGGCCTTTGTACACTTCTCGATTTGCGCCCCTATCCCATTGGTTTCTTGCCATATAACCACCACCCGTTTAGCAGGGGGGGACGTTGTCTAAATGTAACGGGCAATAATAACGTCATTTGGGGGGGGGACGTTGTAAATGTAAGATTTCAATAAACANTTTAGCAGGGGGGGACGTTGTCTAAATGTAACGGGCAATAATAACGTCATTTGGGGGGGGGACGTTGTAAATGTAAGATTTCAATAAACAAATTTTCCACGTATATATGTAATCCCGGCATTTAAAGGCCCCCTGGGTTTTTTGGAGGGGGCCTTTAAATGTAAGATTACATTTTTGAAAAAACGGACAAAAAATGTAAGAAATGTAAACAAAAATGTAAAATGATGGCATAAAGGTCTTCAAATAGCTGCAGAATTGCATAAAACCAAAAATGTAAAATGAAAGTTNAAATGATGGCATAAAGGTCTTCAAATAGCTGCAGAATTGCATAAAACCAAAAATGTAAAATGAAAGTTTGTAGGACCCCTATATGCTTGTAAACCTTCAGATATTCTACATTTTTTAAATCTTTCAACATGTAATATAGAGGCAGTTGAGGTACACAATCTCTTGCAAATTTTGGGAAAATCTTTGAATCTCAAAAAAAATGTAAATTGACATGCGGCAGGTCATAAAGGTCATAAAAACATATACCTGAGGTCCATAATTCCTTGCAAAAAGTCATCAAACAAAACAACAAAAGACACAATACATTCATGTAGCCGTCAAATAACTGAGGTCATAATTGCAACTATATGACCTCAAACGTACCTCAAACGTATCTCACTTGTACCTCAAATGTACCTCTACATGTATCTTCACCCTCTAGTTGGAGAGCTTTCTGCAAGGAACTCAGGACCTCATGTGTAGGATGGTTACATCTCTTTGATCTCATGTTTATCCTCTATTTTGAGCATGTTCTGCAAGGAAGTAAGGACCTCAGTGCAGGATGCTTACCAATTTTTAACTGCCACAGAGTCACCAACAATTTACAAACAGTTTCAGACATTACCTACCATCGGACACTTTGCGGACATTTGGCAATTATGACCTTCCCCCCCCCTCTGACCCCCCCCCTCTTCGACACACGGAATCTACGGACATTACCCCCCCCCTTTCCGAAGGGAAAAATGTAATCTCACCGTAGCCTGTTTTTTGACGTAGGGGGACCTATCAGAACCCGTAAATACATTTAAATTTGAGGGGGGGAGGGTATGAGAAATAACCCGTTACATTTAGACAACGTCCCCCCCTGTTGCGGGGCCCTAAAGGGGTGGTGATGCCATATATATTTATTGGATTGTCTTGAGTGCCTACGTGCAATAGTTCATTGCTTTTGGGTCACGGCAACAATCTTGTAAATATCAGAAGTTTTTATTGGGTGCTGACCACTCACGGCTAGGCAGAAAAGCTTGCGGGATTGGCTAAACGATGTGGGTGGCCCATTTCCGCGAAGCGGGGAAGCTTCGCTACGAAATCTACATGTTAGTAATCATCGGGGCACCGTAGAGCACTCCATCAATGTTACTGCATACCCCAAGAATCCATCGCACCCCTGTCTGGCATAGTGCATGGACTTGTGATAAGTCCTGCTGGCAGAAAGTTCCGAACAGCCAACAATCGTCTGGGAATTCCATCCGGAGTTATTGCCTTCAAACTTGTAAATATACACGACGCAAGGTTCCCAAGTCACCCTTAACATTGCCGGGTACAAGTGTCCCACTACTGCCTCTTGACCGCCATTGTTTACTCTGTGGGAAAAGCCAATGCTTCTTGGCAAAGACGTGACACGCAACCAGAAAAGGTTGCACACCATCTGAGCCTTGGCAACCCCAAACAGAACTTGGGGCTGAGGAGGAGGCGCGCTCAAGCTAAGGTTCACACGAGTATGGATACATCATGAGATCTTGATATGCTCAATACAGATTTTCTACGTCGACCATTTCCACGACATGAACAAAATCGTCGAGGATTATTACGCAAAGAGCCTTGTCTTTGAATGCTCTGCGCGCCTGCTTGCATACGTCTGAAGAATGGGGGATTTGAGTCCAAAATCGGCGCAAAACCATATGCTTCTGAAACTGCTCCGAAATGCTCTGGGAGCTTTGGAAGGAGGGTACAGGTAAACGACAAAGTCACTCCTAAGTCATGCCTAGCTCTGACCGGACCCCTTCGGCCCATGTAGACGCAGTTTCCAAGAAGTCATGCCTAAGTCATTCCTTTTGCCATTGGAACGCTAGCACTAAAATTGCGTTTGTTCAGCACTTTGAACCGCATAAATCATCAAAAACCAATGGAACGCTAGTGATGAAGAAGGTGGTTTCTTTGATGGTTTTGCCTTCTAACTCTATGATAGAACAGNGAACCGCATAAATCATCAAAAACCAATGGAACGCTAGTGATGAAGAAGGTGGTTTCTTTGATGGTTTTGCCTTCTAACTCTATGATAGAACAGCATGGAGCGCTGGATCTAAAGCATTCAGTCTTGCCCAACCACAATAGCACGCCCAAGTTGTTTTCTACGCCTTTGGCGGTTTTGCGTAACGTTTGGACCTGTTTGCGCTCCATGCTTTATGAAATCTGGCATGAATATGAATCAAACATGAGTTTGAGGGGCTCCCTGACGATGTCTCTGACGATGTCCAGACGATGCCTAGAACCTGCTATGAAGAACAATCTGTCCAGAGACCCCACGCAAACACGTGAAGAAGAGAGCTTCAGCAGCGTAGCATCAAGAGCGTATGTGACGTTGCAAGAGAACTTACGCAGCGTAGGATCAGAAGCATTTGCTACGTTTTCCGAAGAGGTCGCTAACCCATGGACAGGCAAAGTCATGAGGCTACAGCATGGAGACTCTGGTTTCACGTGAGCACGATTTTGGCGTAGAACAACAAGAAAACATCATTTTGTCCTGTGCCCACCGAAGAAAACAATAGTTGCAAACGTCTTTCAATCGATCTGTTGAATGGGAATTCCCACTGACAGACGCTCNAGAAAACATCATTTTGTCCTGTGCCCACCGAAGAAAACAATAGTTGCAAACGTCTTTCAATCGATCTGTTGAATGGGAATTCCCACTGACAGACGCTCATTCAATGGAGTGTGGGGAAGGAGTCAAAAGAGTAAACCCGCATGGAATTGTCCAGTTCAAATCCCCNTGTTGAATGGGAATTCCCACTGACAGACGCTCATTCAATGGAGTGTGGGGAAGGAGTCAAAAGAGTAAACCCGCATGGAATTGTCCAGTTCAAATCCCCTATGCATCACCAAATCCCATTGTCAGACGCTCAATGAAGGGAATTCCTGTTCACCAATGATTTCGGTAGTCTCTGAACTATGATGTAAAACTTTCCAATGGCTTATTTCAGTGGAAGTGGCTCATTTCCTGTCAGGGGTCAAGTGACGGAAAAAAAAGAGAGATCTAAACGAGATCAAAACGAGATCCAAACGAGATCAGAAACCTAGTAAGTAGCAGTAGCAGCAGCAGCAGCAGGAGCAGGAGTAGGAGCAGGAGCAGCAGCAGCATCAGCAGCAGCAGGAGTAGCAGTAGCACCAGTAGCAGTAGCAGTACTCCCTAGTAGCCAACTTTCCTCTCATTGCCAAAACCAACCTAAACGCAACATTCCTTGTCCCAACTTGCACATCACAAATGCACCAAACACCATGGTACTATCAAGTCATCAGAAGCTGGTGAACAAAAAGAGCAACTTATTTTGAAGTCAGAGTTCGCTTGCGTTTTAGGGTCGAGGCACGACTTTTACGCTAACGGTTTCCCAAGCTAATTCGGGTGATTCCCAAAAACGAGGCCCGACTTTATCAGTTGTCTGTAGTGCAGGGGTGGGGCGGAGCTGGAGAGAGCTGTCGTCCCTCGCTGCAGGATGGGTAAACTCTCCAGCTAGCTACCGCCAGCCTGCCATTCCTTACCATACAAATCCAATGACAACTATGTTGACCCACCCGCCGTCACTCGCCAGAAGCAATAACGGGTATCCTGCACTCCCAATTCTTTCGCAGGGTCGAAGCTGGCATAGCTGCTGCTGCTGTCCCCGAAAAATTGCCGAGCCGTCTGCAGGCAGTGAGCCGTGGCTTCTTGCATCATGGACTTGAAAGAAACTCTGTCAAGTCATGTCTTTCAATCTTTTGGACCCACACGTCTTGATTCCATGTTCCATTGCTCTCTGCAGCTAGTTGCCAAGTTGCAACTGCGTTTGGAAAATCGGTGTTGTTGAACGTTTCAGAACAGTAAGAAAAACACGGGAAGAACATCAAGCCACCCTCTATTCTTTTCGCGCGGTCACCATCACCATCCCCCTCGCAACCGTCACACATATTCACATCACATTCCGCTCCCAATCACAGTCAGCAACTCGTCATCGTCATCATCATCATCATCATCATCATCATCATCATCATCATCATCATCGTCATCATCATCATCATCACCACCATCATCATCACCATCATCATCATCATCATCACCATCATCACCATCATCATCATCATCATGATCACCATCATCATCATCATCATCATCATCATCGTCATCATCATCATCATCCTCATCATCCTCATCATCCTCATCATCCTCATCCTCATCCTCATCCTCATCCTCATCCTCATCCTCATCACCATCGATCCTCATTGTCATCATAGTCGGCTGTCATCGCATGCCACCGCCTCCATGATCCTAATCTTTGTTGGCACCCTTCACAGTAATCAGTAGCATCATCGTCTTTCATCGTCTATCTATCTCCTCCTCCTCCTTTTTCTCCTCCTTGCCTTTGCCCCATTTCTAATGCACTGACAGGCAAATTGAACGTATGAGCCCGGTCAAGCAGAATCAAGTTCTTCACTTTTCGGGGAAGGAAGAAACCCAGAAGCAAAAAGGCAGACAATGCACTTACTTAGTGCATTTTGATCTCCAACACTCTCCTCCTTCACTGGGTACCACAAAGCCCTGCCTTGGACGGCTTGCCAACCTGAGAAGCTTCACAGCCAAGAAACAAGAGCATCCCTTCATCTGTCGTCAAGAGCTCGTGACACTTGAAGACTTTTCTAACTGTGGGGATCGGACGCGCACGGCGGCCTCAGCGAACACACCAACGCCAATAAACATGGCAGAGTAGCGCGCAAGAGCAGCTGGAGAGCTGTAGCTATCAAAAAGCAACAGGTATGACTTACTTTGAGCAAGTGGAAACCGCCCAGCTTCACAACCCTCGATCACTTGATGAAAAAAGTGGTAAGCGCTGGAAAAATGGGAGCGCAAGACAACTCAGAGACCGGGCCAGTGCGCTAGTGACAACACCTGCTAGCGCCAAACTCGAGATGTCCACCTCAGTGGCAAACACACGTTCCTTCAAGAGACAACCTGCCGCAGCACTGCGCTCTTACACTGCTGTTGAGCCAGGGCTGATTTGGCGCAATTCGTACTGATACATTTCTGCCAAAATTCCCAACTGGCAACTGGTATTCGTGGGCACAAGGGTCAAACAAACTCGAATCAAGGATCTCAAGCCCCCAGCAGATCCTTTTGGGGGCTGTGCAGTTGACCTCGAAGCTTTCCACCAAAAAATTGGACTAGCTATGGCTAGCATACGCTAGCATTGTGATGCGCGACAAAATGAAAGCAGCAAAACCCGGCGCGGGAATGCGGCACTCTGCATCTTCGGAATCTTAGAAGCTCCCTCCCCTTGGCTTCAATGCTGAGATGTTGACCGCTGCACAGAGGCTTCAACTCGAGGGATGCCGCTGGGAGCAACAAAACTTGGAGCCTCAGATTGCCAAGATGAACAGACATGACTATGAGAAATAGCGGGAAGGCTGATTCCATGAGTTTGCCAATCCCCTCTGTGAAGGACAGCACTGGCAATAACATCCAGCATCATTTTCTCTTCCTTCCCTGTTGTCATTGGCATCATGTGCCTAGCGCTAGCTTTCTTCATGCCAAACCTTGCGGCCTTTGCAACCACAAGGCGCGCTCTTCCTTTTTCAAAAGCCCAGGCCGGCAACAACAGGCCACAACAGGCCCAAACAGGCCGGCAACAACAGGCGTTTTCACAAACCTTTTTGGTGGCCACAACAGGCAGAAACCGGCAAGACATCGGTATGTTCCTGGGTCTCTGCATCCCTGAATCTCCTTTCGCCCTTCTTTCTACGTTTTGAAACTGCCTTTGATCGTTTGCCCTTGTGGTTTTCGCTATGCTGTGTACTGCGCTGTGCCCTGCAAGTCCGGGAGCTTAAGTCCCAAGTGCAATCTTTTTGTTGTGATCGGGAGCGCCACGCATGAATGGGTTACATGTATAGATGGGTGCATCTATGTCTGTGCGTGTGTATGTACACATGCTTGTGGGAATGTGTAGGTGCATGTAACTGTACATGTATACCGAAATCTAAATTTATGTGTATATGCATGTATAAATAAATATACATAATATATATATATATATATATGTTGGTGCATGTGAAGGTATATGCTTGCCGGCCTGCCAGCTTGCATGCCTGCACCTATTTCATTTTGTGCGCATGTATGTGTGCATGTCTCTGTGTGTGTGTATGCATGTGTATGTATGCGGGTGTGTATGTAGGTAAGCATGCATGTGTGTTTGTGTGTCTGTATGTATGTCTGTCTGTATCTATGTATGTACATGAAATGATACACGCGTATTTGGTATGCATGTATGTACATATATTCTGTATTTTTTGGGCGCGCGCGTCTGTCTGTTCATGTGTGTGTGTGTGTGTTTTGATATAGGCATGTCTATCTATGTACGCATTAATGTCTGTTTGTGTGTATGTATGCAAAAATGATTTTATTTGTGTATGCTGAATGCACTGACGCACGTACGTATGTACGTACGTACGTATGCAGGCATGTATGCAGGTAGGCAGGTAAGTAGGTAGGAATGCCTGTCTGTCTGTCATGTATGTATGTATGCATGTTTTTATGCATGCATAGAGGAGTGCATCTGAGTGATATGTGTCTATGTATCGATGTATCTATGTTGGTCTACTCGTGCATGTGTGTATGCCTTTATGCATACATGGATGCATGCATGTACACCTGCTTGCTTGCTCGCTTCTGTCATCTCTATCTACATCAACAGTATCCAATTGAAGGTCATCTCCGCCGGATCTACGCTATCGAAGTTCTCTGCGTTGGCCTCGCCGCGGTCGATTTGCGCAGCGGGCGCAGTGAAGGTTTCTCTACAGGGCTGGATCCTTGTGCACGCAGGCACTGGGTGGCGCTGGGGGGCGCTTACGGACTTGGGCCGTTACTAGATTTCAAATGGCTGACAAGTTGTTCGCTGCCGGATTTGGTTTTTTCTGTGGGTGAGCAAGTAACAGGCTTGAGATTGCCTGGGCATTGTCCAATTTCAGACTCGACTTGCTTAAGATATTGGCAAGGTCCGGATACGAATTCAGATCCAAGCCTTCGATGTTTAGTGAACATGTTGCATATGCCTTCCAAAATGCGCACGCTGTGCCGGGGAACAAATTTAATTGTAGAAATGAATGCCTGCAATTCTCCTTGTGGAAGAGTTGCAGTATTACTGTACTACTCTTTCTCTGACGCTGCGCTTTCCCCAGAGCATATGGTGCTCTGAAATTTGAATAGCACGCGCTTTCTGAACGAACGCGGCACGTTGTTCGACTGAATTCTGTTTGGAAGATTGCTACAATGTAAAAAGACAAAGAGAATCCAAAAATATTGAAAACAATATGTACCTTGGTTGCCCTCCAATAATCTAACAGTTTGCTATAGAAAATGACCCACTATACACTCTGTTGCAGGAATTTGTTTTGTATTAAGGAGCTGCGCTTCTTGAATGCATGTTGCACAATCTGTTGTAGTTGCGCTCCAGCATAAAGGCACACGTCGACTCCGAGAGGCAAAGGATCAGCTAAAGCTAGTCAGCTAGTATTGGTATGTGCCAGACAAACTGTGTGTTGAAGGGCGCGCGCATGCACAAACTGCTTCATGCCCGCCTTCACCAAGACCATATATATATATATATTGCATGGTTAAAGTAATATAGAATGGTGATCTTTTTTCCCACATCTTTGTGTGGGGTTCTTTCCCGCATCTTTGTGTGGGGTTCTTGTTTTTGGTTGCGCGCTCCTGTCCTTCCCGTCCGTCCTCCGCCCTTCTCACACACAAGTCTCACACACAACTGTGCAACACACACTTCTCTCACGCGCAACCCTTCCCCACACAACTCACTCACATACGACTTTGCCGCAGGATGACGCGGCCTTGTGTGCTTGGGGCCAATGCTTGGGTTTCAACCGGGTATGACAGCAGTCGCCTTGCTGGTCACACCCGATCGGTTTGTGGCACGGCATGCGTGTATACAAGCACCATGCCAAGCGTCAAGTGGGAGGCCTTCAATTACTCTGCTTGCTTCACTTCGGTAGACCGGTTCTTGTTGTGTCTGATTGCTGCTGTTTCTGTCTGTCCACAACTTGGTGTCACGTCGCCGCCCGATGATTGACACACCGTGGGCTTCACGCCTAGACACTTTTCTACATACAGCTCGCTCACACGTCTCCTCTTCACACAGCTCTCCCACCCGCAAACACCTCTGCCACACGTATCTCTTCCACGGACGCATCTTTCAACCGCACCACTAATCTTTCCCCAATGAAACTTGCAACCACAAACACAATACACGCACACACACACACACATGCAAGTACGCGCACACACACACACACACTCATACACGCGCGCACACACACATACATGCGCACACACACACAGACACACGCGCACACACACACACACAACTTGATCACACTTAAACCGTGTTCTTGCACACTACCATCCCTTCACTTGCTCCGTTCTCGTTGCTGCCTTCTGCACTCCTTGGCACACTCTTTCACACATATCTCTTTCACACACACAAGTCTTTCACAAACAACATGTCTCCTCACAAGCATCCACACACAACTCTGTCACACACAGCTCTTTCACACAATCTGCCTTCCACCATCCCCTTTCTCTTTCCTGCCTTTCCCGTACGGCCTTCACTCCTGTTTTGGCGCTTATTGGAAGAAGTTGACATGTGGGGTTATCCGGTCGTTGTGCACCCCCGTCCGCGTCTTCTGCCTCCTCTCCTTCCTCCGCCACCGCCTCTGTGTCACACACAACTTTGTCACCCACAACTTTGTCACGCACGACTCTTTCACACACAACTCTTTCACACAGACACACACACACACACATTTGTCACACACAGCTCTTTCACACACAACTGTGTCACACACACACACACAACTCTTTCACACGCAACTTTGTCCCACGCAGCTCTTTCGCATACAACTTTGCCACTTGGTGCGAGTGCCATCCATCCACACTCACTTTGTGTGGCATGCGTTGCACTTACGGAACTGTGGGGCAGGTGTCGCATTTGGCGCCCATCGGCCCCCATTCCGTGTGGCAGGCATGGCACTTGGCGACATGGACCTTCACTTTGTTTCGCAAGCATGGCACTTATGGCACTGACGCCGCCTGCGTGGCAAATGGCGCGCCTGTTTGTGGCAGGCGTAGCATTTGGCGCCTTGGACCAGCGTGGCATTTTGTGACATGGACGGTACTTTTGTGTGGCAGGTGTGGCATTTGGCGACACCGTGTGGGAGGCCAGGCGGCGCTGACGTAAGTGTGGCCTTTGGCGCCATGGGCCTCAATTCTGTGTGGCGCGCGTGGCACATGGCAACATCGATGCTCACTTTGGGGCGGCAAGCGCGGTATTTACAGCACTGGGCTGGCGCTGGCTCTGGCGGTGGTGGCGCGCTCAGGGTTTCCGCACGCATTGTCACACACAACTCTTTTACACACACCTCTTTCACACACAACTCTGTCACACACACAACTCTTTCACGGACAACATTGTCACATAGACACACACACACACATGCAACTCTTTCAAACGCGACTCTTTCACACATGTCACACACAACTTTGTCACATACAACTCTTTCACACACAAACCTTTTACGCAAGACTCTTTCACACGCACGCTTTTACACATATACACACACAAACACGCACGCAACATTTTCACCCACAACTCTTTCACAGACAAACTGGAACACACAAACAGCAGCTTCACACAACTTTGCCACACACAACTCTATGACACACAACATGTTTATGCACAACTTTGCCACACACACACAACTCTTCCACATACAACTTTCTCACACACACACAACTTTCTCACACACAGCTTTCTCAAACAAGACTCTTTCACACACCGCTTTGTCACACGCAACACTTTGTCACACACACACACACAACTCTCTCACACACAACTCTTTCACGCACAGCCCTCTCACACACAACTCTTTCACACACAATGTGCTCACACACACACACAATGTGCTCACACACACACACAACTCTTGCGCACACACACAAGATTGTCACACACGACTCACGACTCTTCACACACAAGTTTGTCACACACAGCTTTGTCACGCACAATTCCTTCACACGCATCATTGTCACACACAACTGTTTCACACACACAATTTGCTCACACACACACACAAGTTTGTCACATACAACTCTTTCTCACACAAGACTTCTACACACAAACTTCCACACACACACACACTCACATTTCTGTCCCGCGCGCGCGCACACATGCAACTCTTTCACACCACCTGTCTTCCACCATCTCCTTTCCTTTTCCTGCCTTTTCCATCCCATGTTCACAGCTGTTTAGTGCTAATAGGGTCCCCAGGCAGTCACCAATG
Source organism: Symbiodinium sp. clade C Y103 (assembly GCA_003297045.1). Classification (NCBI taxonomy): domain Eukaryota; class Dinophyceae; order Suessiales; family Symbiodiniaceae; genus Cladocopium; species Cladocopium sp. clade C. The sequence continues at coordinate 155,542 of BGPT01000903.1, read as the reverse complement.
CTGCTCCAGTGAATGCAGCACCTCGGATCAGAAAAACAGCTCTACCCCGGCAAGCCATATGCTGCTTGGCTCTGCAAGCACATGTCGTCAACAGAGACGGGGCATGAATTTGCATCAAACTGAATCCCTTAGCCTTTATCTTTTGTCTCAGGACCTGGCCGCAGGCAACACGACGACCAGTTGCCATGCTCGAAAATCTGGCCAACTCATTGAGAGGCAAAGCGTGGGTGGGGATAAACGTCCTGCAATGTAAAGAACACAGTAGGTCGCATCAAACACCTCTGAACGGTGGAACACCTGAATATTTCAACGGGGCCGTGCCAGTACAAAGAGAAATCTGGCTTTGCAAGTACAACTATTTCACGGTATCATCGAGATTGCCCTCACAAACCGGTTTCCAGAACCTAGTGCCTTGAACACAAACAACTATATACATGAATGGAAGTAAGGCTGGCGCAAAATCAAACATGCTGAAGAGCGAGGATGCTATCTTTGTCGAACACACACCCACACAAGGACAGGCGGGAGCAACCAAGCTGAACCCGCAAACTCAAAGAGGCAAAACCACATGTTACCACAAATTCCACATCGGGACAAGAGCCTTCAACAAACCCTCAGTACATTGCATGCGACCCAATGCTACCAGACAATGTGAAAAAGTGGATTCCCCTCACTGTTTACTTGTGACTCTGTCAAACATGGCCAAGAGTCCCCAGCAAACCCCATGCCTTGGGCAAAAGCTACTTACGAAAGAAAGGAAAAACAACAATCTATATGCAAATGTTCATTGCATTTGGGCCAAAAATGCGGCAGAATCATTTGCCAATCAATGAACAACCTCAGAAAATCTCCAAGGCAAGCGATGAATAACACATGGTTTTCCTCCAGACGTGGCCGTTGTGGGGACAATAGCTGCAAAACATCACTTCTCATGCAAAAGGACCGCACACACACACACACTGCTTAGGTTTGGATGATGACAACGAAAGGAGATCTTGTTGACGCCTGTTTCCTGGGTGACTTTCGAACGGACAGCAAGCGGCGAGCAGTTTATACTGGACAGTTTAAGATGACATGGTTTTGGGGCTACTTGTTTGTGTGTGAGGATCTAGAGTTTCTTATAACATTCTTAGTTATTAATAAACTATTAATAAACTCTTGTAGGTAGTTGAAGCTATTTATAAAATTCCCCGGAATTATTTTTAAAATGCTGGTAGTAGCTGTTTAATATATGTATATATGTATTTGTAACAATTCTTGGAATCATTTTTTTAATTCCGGGAACTATTTATGAAATGTTGGTAGATATTTCAGTTATGTAAAGAATACTTCCAATAGTAATTATTGGACATATTGGCATTTTTTGGGAAAATCGATATAAACCTCAGAGCAGTACTTATTGACCTATGTGTAGTTTATCAGGCCAGCCACAATAGTATGTTACAACCACTATGGGGCAAGATAAACAAGGCTAAAACCGCTAAGCACTTAGTCCTTTTGAACCAACGNTGTAGTTTATCAGGCCAGCCACAATAGTATGTTACAACCACTATGGGGCAAGATAAACAAGGCTAAAACCGCTAAGCACTTAGTCCTTTTGAACCAACGCTGCAAGGTAGTCTTATGCGTGTATATACATGTGCAGTTTATGCGGAGAGTTTTTACACNAGGCTAAAACCGCTAAGCACTTAGTCCTTTTGAACCAACGCTGCAAGGTAGTCTTATGCGTGTATATACATGTGCAGTTTATGCGGAGAGTTTTTACACTATGCCGAACATGTTGGAAAGATATTCAAATCTCCCAACAAAGCATCGAGAGAAACCTGGAGCGGGCATGGAAGTGGTTGCAGAGACATCAAGGGCAGAACAACCTGTTGCAGTATGTTCAGAAGATATCGTCAAAGCTTGTGATTGATATTACTTGCGCTCTTTTGCTGTATGGGTAAAAAATGCAATCTATACAAGCTATACATATCATAACACAACTACACAATTTTTACACGACATGAGATTTATGCTCTACCACGAGGAAGCAGCGAACACAGACCCAAGATGTTAAGATGTTATGTTTGTTTGTTAATAAGAGCCTTCATGTATGTTCCACAAATATATGTTTTAAACCCGCTGTTTAAAAAAAACGATTATTTATTATTTCAAAAAAACTGAAAGAGGCGAGAAATTTGCAAAAACTCTAAACGGCCCCAAGGAAAGAATCCCTGAATTCTTTGAAAATCAGCCGGTGCTGCCCTGATGACTGTAGCTAGGGGGTGTCTGGGACCAGGGGTGATGTTGGTCCAGAGGGCTGCTGGTCCTGTGAAGCTCTGCTGTGAGAAACCTCTCCACGGCTCTAGGGCTTGAACACTGGCAACAACATTTCCTTCAGCGCAGGGTCAAAAACGTACTTCGCATGCTCTAGCTTGGCCAACTTCCAATCAACCAGGACAAAGTAGTCTCTGTTGCACGGCTCTTCATGGGAAGCATGACGCATTTCGAGGTGCACGACGGTAATGGTGGCAACAATAATGATGACGATGACAATGACGATGACAATGACGATGACGATGATGATGATGATGATGATGATGATGATGATGATGATGATCATGATGACGATGACGATGACGATGACGATGACGATGACGATGTCGACGATGATGATGACAATGATGATGACGATGGTGATGATGATGATGATGATGATGATGAAGAAGACAATGGTGATGACGATGGTGATGATGATGACGATGGTGATGATGATGATGATGGTGATGATGATGGTGATGATGATGACGATGATGATGATGATGCTGATGAAGACAACGATGATGACGATGATTATGACTGTGATGATAGTGTTGATGATGCTAAGGTAATGCTGAACATGTTGAAAATGGTGATAAAACATTATGATGAGGAACATTATTGCGATAATGGTGCTGGTGGTGGTGATAGTGGCGATGGTGATGATGATGATACGTGTTCTGGATGATGATTGCTAGATTAAGATGATGATACTGTTGTTGTTGACGATGGTGCTGATGGTGATGATGATCATGAGGATTCCTACGATGATGGTGGTTTTAGTCATGATGATGGTGGTCTGGTGGTGATGGTGATGGCGAAGGTGGTGGTGGTGATGGCAGCGACTGTGATACTGAGGGCTTAGCATGGTGAATAACAAGCTCAAGAATGACTATTTCAAGGGCTCCGGACATAGCTTGGAAGCAGGCCATGTTTTGTGATGTATATTTCGCTGCAACAGGAATACAAGATCAGTTTTTGAAATATGCCGAAAGAATTTCCGTGAATGTGCCAGGAAGCTCTTTGGGAGAAAAACGCGACTTGTAGACATAGACATAGTTCTGAAAATTTTGGTGCTTATTCGGTGAATACGCATATCTAAGTTTATATAATCAATAGGTGCTGAAGGTTTTTTGATATAGCTTGAAGCATTTTCAGAAAAATGTTAGAAAGAATTTTGGCGCTTTTGAATGTCCGAAAAGCGCTCAAAGTCGTTTTCACCAGCCATGAAACTTTTGCAAGCTGGTTCTCAAGGATTTGGAAACAATATTGACCATTTGAAACATACCCTGTTGAATTGTAGAAAATATGAAAATTCTTCAACAAACATGGAAATAATCCTGATTTGTTTAGAAATAGCCCTGAGGTTTGCTGTTTTTTAGAAATAGCTCTGAAGATTCTAGAAAATGTTTTTGAAGCTTCTGGAAAAGGGTGGTAAATTTGAGAAATACTTGTGAAGATTTTAGAAATCGCTCTGGGAATCTGACACAACCCCTAGACAAACAAGCCGACCCAGCATCAAAGACATGGTACCGAATCTTCAAGGTTTAGTAAAACACTTGTTTGTAATTGGTAATCAAATTTGGAGGTCCGCAAACTGGGCTTATGGCTTAGCCCAGTTGCCATACTGAGATTACTGAACACACGGTTGACCAGACCGTGCATCCCACTCCAAGGCATAGCTTCATTGCATTGGCTTTGCCAAGGAGTGCCCCCTGCCCCTGCATCACTGAATAAAAGATTGTTGTTATTCAAAAAAATCCGTCTGCGATGACGGGTTTCACACACACAAGCCCATCAAGGCAATTATAGATGACAAAACTGCCTGAAAGGGTTGTACACACACACACACATACACGCACACACACACACACACACACGCGCAGGGGGAGGAGGGAAAGGAGGGGAGGGAACAAGCAGCAGCCACAAAACAACAAAGACAGAGAACAGGCAGAGGGAGCACACAACAAGCAGGCGGAATAAAGGAAGGAAAGGGGGGAGGGAGGGGGGGGGAGAAAGCAAACAGGAACCCAACCCTGGCACGCAGAAGGGCAAACAGCGCGAAGCAAAACAGGCAGCAAAACAAAAAACACAACGGCGAGAAAACTGAAGCAAGACAGCAAAGGGAAGGAACAAACACATTTCTGAGGCGCGGGCGGGGAGAGAGGGGGTGGGCAGGTGGGAAGAAGGGGAAGAGGAGGAACAAAAGGACGACAGGAAGGGAGGATGTCCCAAGCTGTGCGCGCCGCATCCATGGACTCACCGGGAGAAGAGAACGCGCACCCAGCGATACCCAAGAATCTAGGGTCGCACCACAAGAAGGGGGAAGGGGGTTGTGCCAACTTGCAACCGTCTGGAAAACAAAAAGGAAGTCACCCGCAAAGAGCTAATCCATCCCTAAAAGGACTAATCGTTGTCCTTGGGAGGGACTAATTCATCGGACGTTGGGACTATTGATCCATACATGTGTGACACTGTCATAATTCGCTCCGGAACAATTGAAAAAGCCTGCGGTTGACATGACGACCAAAACGAATCCAGATTGCCCCAACTGGACAGTCCACTATCCACCGGAGCGGCCGGTGACCAGATCTAGACCCGCACGAACCAGATCGACGGTGCTCACAAGTCAGTGAGTGCACCCAAAACACATGCTTAGGTTTGGCTGATGACAACGAAAGGAGATGTTGTTGACGCTTGTTTCCTGAGTGACCTTCCAACGGACAGCAAGTTGCGAGCGTTTTGTACTGACAATTCAAGATGACATGGTACCGAATCTTCAAGGTTAAAAAACCCTTGCTTTTAATCGGTAGTCAAAATTGAGGGTCTGCAAACTGGGCTTATGGCTTAGCCCAGATGCCATACTGAGAGTACTGAACACACGGTTGACCAGACCGTGCATCCCACTCCAAAGCATAGCTTCATTGCATGGGATTTGCCAAGGAGTGCTCAATGCCCCCTGCATCACTCAAAACAGATTGTTGTTGATTTAAGAAAATCCGTCTGTGAGAACAGGGTTCACGCACACACACACACACACACACACACACGCGCACACACACACACACACCTTGTGCGGGCGCAACAAGAGTCAGCTCTGCTCCGTCAGAAAACCATGCTGAAACATTCTGAATGCCTCTATGAATGCCTCTATGAATGCCTCTATGAATGCCTCTATGAATCTATGAATGCCTAAATGAATGTGTCTGTGGTCCTGGGCCTTGCAAGCTGAGAAACCACACGTCTGGCATTGCTTGCCCCGAAGCGCTTTTTCATTGCATGGTGACGATTGGCGCAATGCAAAATGAGGGATTCATCGCTTCACATCTAGTTCGGTTCTAAGGGGCGGCTAAGGTGGCCTGTCAGCTGCAAGGTGCTAGATAGTTCATCGTAGCACATCTGGACAAAAGCCAGTGCAAATCAGGACAATGATTGTCTGTTGAGAAGTTCATTCAGCTACTCTGCAACACCGTGCGCCCATCTGTGTGTGTGTGTGACTGCTGATTGGTTAAATTAATAATAACATCAAATAAATTGAAATCAAGCAAACCTTTTCCAATTTGCCAAGTAGATAAATGCATTCGAAAAAGCTCCAAACTGCTGGATGGCATGCTTCCAGTTAGCAGCAGATGATGACGCCAATTGCGACGAACCCTCTGCAAATCAACACGACGTCGGGGTTCCGAGCCAAGGGATTCCAGGCTATGCCGTGTTGCAGTGTTGCAGCTTGGCATGAGAATGATTCTTCATGACTCCCTCTGGTCAAACACAGAAGGCAACCTCCAGAAACGGCAATTGTTCTTCATTCTAGTTGCTCTTCTAACTGCTCTTCTAGCTCCAACAGGTAAGAATGAACCAGCTGAGTATGAACCAGCTGAGTATTAAACATGTTCATCTGCTTCGCTGCAGCATCTTTTGTTGACCTTCTTAACGTGGGACTCCTGGCCTCCTGGTTGCCAGTCCCACGCCCTGACCAATTCTTGGCTTTCCTGATGCCTTCACAACACCCCTGGGTGAGCATGGCAAAGAGCTGTCAGTTTGAGAGTGAATATGCCCTCAATCCTTGTTTTCCTGAAAATACAAAGCAAAACATCTTTGAATGAAAAGAATGCGCAAGAATTTCAAGAACCCGACGTACAGAAAGCACGGCCAAAGCCGGAATTCTACAGCACAAAGTGGCCACAGGATACAAATTTATACAAATTTCGTCAATCTGCTGGGCCTACTACGTATTGGATTAAAAAATGCAAAATGATGTAAATGGCATGCGGCCAGCTGGGAAATCTTTCTTGAAGGCTCAAACGTCAATTGTAAAGCACAACTGATCCGTACACACACAGTGCACATCATTTTCTGCGTGCAGGAGAACAATTCCAGCATCTATTCTTGGGGCAGGTTCCTTGGATAACGTAATTAAAGGGCCGGATAACCCCACATGTCAACTTCTTCCAACAAGTACCAAAAGAGATGTAAAGAGCGGATGGTAACAATAGAAGAGAGAAAGGGGATGTGTGCAAAAGCTGAGTCTGACAGAGATGTGTGGGTGTCAGTGTGTCAGTGTGTCAGTGTGTCAGTGTGTCAATGTGTCAGTGTGTCAGTGAGTGTGTGTCAGTGAGTGTGTGTCAGTGAGCGTGTGTCAGTGAGTGTGTGTCAGTGAGCGTGTGTCAGTGAGTGTGTGTCAGTGAGTGTGTGTCAGTGAGTGTGTGTCAGTGTGTGTGTGTGTGTGTCAGTGTGTGTGTGTGTGTCAGTGAGTGTGTGTCAATGGGTGTGTGTCAGTGAGTGTGTGTCAGTGAGTATGTGTCAGTGAGTGTGTGTCATTGAGTGTGTGTCAGTTAGTGTGTGTCAGTGAGTGTGTGTCAGTGAGCGTGTGTCAGTGAGTGTGTGTCAGTGAGTGTGTGTCAGTGTGTGTGTGTGTCAGTGAGTGTGTGTGTGTGAGTGAGTGAGTGAGTGAGTGAGTCAGTGAGTGAGTGAGTGAGTCAGTGAGTGAGTGAGTGACTGAGTGAGTGAGTGAGTGAGTGAGTGAGTGCGTGAGTGAGTGAGTGAGTGAGTGAGTGAGTGAGTGAGTGAATGTGTGTGTGTGCGCGCGCGTCACCAGACCCAGCCCAGCGCCATAAGTGCCACGCCTGCCACACAAAGCGCAGGTGGATGTCACCAAGCGCCACGCCTGCCACACAAAGTGGACGTCGATGTCGCCAAGCGCTACACCTGCCACACAAAATGGAGCGGCGTCAGCGGGGACCAAGCGCGTCACCAGACCCAGCCCGGTGCCATAATTGCTACGCCTGCCACACAAAGCGCAAGTGGATGTCACCAAGCGCCACGCCTGCCACACAAAGTGGAGGTCGATGTCGCCAAGTGCCACGCCTGCCACACAAAATGGAGCGGTGTCAGCGGGGACCAAGCGCGGTGCCATAAGTGCTACGCCTGCCACACAAAGCGCAGGTGGACGTCACCAAGCGCCACACCCGCGACACAAAGTGGAGGTCGATGACCAAGCGCGTCACCAGACCCAGCCCAGTGCCATAAGTTGTGTGTGGTCAAGTTGTGTGTGAGTAAGTTGTGTGTGATCAAGATGTGTGCTGTCAAGTCGTATGTTGTCAAGTTGTGTGTGATCAAGTTGTGTGTTGTCAAGTTGTGTGTGAGTAAGTTGTGTGTGTGAGTAAGTAAGTTGTGTGTAAGCGAGTTGTGAGTGAGTGAGTTGTGTGTGAGTGAGCTGTGTGTGAGTCAGTTGTGTGTGAGTAAGTTGTGTGTGAGAAAGTTGTGTGTCAGTGAGTTGTGTGTGAGTGAGTTGTGTGTGAGTGAGTTGTGTGTGAGTCAGTTGTGTGTGAGTAAGTTGTGTGTGAGTGAGCTGTGAGTAAGTTGTGTGTGAGTGAGCTGTGTGTGTGAGTGAGTTGTGTGTGGGTAAGTTGTGTGTGAGTGAGTTATGTGTGAGTAAGTTGTGTGAGGGTGGGCAGGCAGCGGTCGGAGCAGGTCGGCGGGTGCACAACAAAAAAAACCTACACAAAGATGTGGGGAACGAAAGTGGATGTCACCAAGCGCCACGCCTGCCACACAAAACGAAGGCGGATGTCACCAAATGCCACGCTTGCCACGCAAAAGACCGCGGCGTCACACGGGACCCAAGCACGACCAAGCGCGTCACCAGACTTAGTCTAGTGCCATAAGTGCCACGCCTGCCACACAAAACGAAGTTGGATGTCACCAAGTGCCACACCGGACACACAAAACGAAGGTGGATCTCACCAAATGCCACGCCTGCCACGCAAAAGACCTCGGCGTCACACGGGACCCAAGCGCGACCAAGCGCGTCCAAGCGCGTCACCAGACCCAGCCCAGTGCCATAAGTGGGATGTCACCAAGTTCCACGCCTGCCACACAAAGCGAAGGTGGATGTCACCAAGCGGCGTCACCAGACCCAGCCCAGTGCCATAAGTGGGATGTCACCAAGTTCCACGCCTGCCACACAAAGCGAAGGTGGATGTCACCAAGCGTGCCACGCCTGCCACACAAAACGAAGGTGGATGTCACCAAATGCCACGCCTGCCACGCAAAAGACCTCGGCGTCACACGGGACCCAAGCGCGACCAAGCGCGTCACCATACCCAGCCCAGTGCCAGTGGGATGCCACCAAGTGCCACACCTGCCACACAAAGCGAAGGTGGATGTCACCAAGTGCCACGCCGCTCTGTGTGTGTGTGTGAGCAAGTTGTGTGTGAGCAAGTTGTGTGTGGGTAAGTTGTGTGTGAGAAAGTTGTGTGTGAGTAAGTTTTGTGTGAGTAAGTTGTGTGTGTGAGTAAGTTCTGTGTGGGTAAGTTGTGTGTGAGTAAGTTGTGTGTGGTCAAGTTGTGTGTGAGTAAGTTGTGTGTGTGTGAGTAAGTTGTGCGTAAGCGAGTTGTGAGTGAGTGAGTTGTGTGTGAGTAAGTTGTGTGTGTGTGTGTGTTTGAGTTGTGTGTGTGAGCAAGTTGTGTGTGGGTAAGTTGTGTGTGAGAAAGTTGTGTGTGAGTAAGTTTTGTGTGAGTAAGTTGTGTGTGGGTAGGTTCTGTGTGGGTAAGTTGTGTGTGAGTAAGTTGTGTGTGGTCAAGTTGTGTGTGAGTAAGTTGTGTGTGTGAGTAAGTTGTGCGTAAGCGAGTTGTGAGTGAGTAAGTTCTGTGTGGGTAAGTTGTGTGTGAGTAAGTTGTGTGTGAGTGAGCTGTGTGTGAGTGAGTTGTGTGTGGGTAAGTTGTGTGTGAGTGAGTTGTGTGTGTGAGTAAGTCGGCTGTCAGTGGGTTGTGTGTGAGTGAGTTGTGTGTGAGTGAGTTGTGTGTGTGAGTAAGTCGGCTGTCAGTGAGTTGTGTGTGAGTGAGCTGTGTGTGAGTGAGTTGTGTGTGGGTAAGTTGTGTGTGAGTCAGTTGTGTGTGTGTGAGTAAGTCGGCTGTCAGTGGGCTGTGTGTGAGTGAGTTGTGTGTGAGTAAGTCGAGTAAGTTGTGTGTGAGTAAGTTGTGTGAGGGCGGGCGGCGGGCGGCGGCCGGAGCAGGTCGGCGGGCGCACAACAAAGAACAAGAACTCCACACAAAGATGTGGGGAACAAAAATGCTTGCATCGTTTGAATCTAAATCAGAAACGTGTCAAAGACCTTGAGGAAAAAACCGGCCACGAAAACCACTCAAGTAAGATCCGGGCAAGGAAGCAAATTCTTGGGCTGCGCACAGGAGCTAATCTCACAAGAAAAAGATAAGGCCCAAGATGTCTAAGTCATTCAAACATTCTCCATCGGAAGTCCGAAATACTTTAAACCATTCCAAGCCCAAGCATGTCGTGTCTTTGGCCTCACCCCCGCTCCCCACGTCCTCGTCCAACCAAGACCTTACACAATTTTGCAGACTCGCATGTTAGAAACGTTCCAAGAACACGACTACTTCCGAAAGATTTGCCCACGGCAACTTTCTGAAAGTCCAACAGCACTCAACAGCCAACAATCGCATCGAACATACACCTGAAAGTATGACATATAATATCCGCCGACCCCTGCCTGCAGGCGGGGCGGCGCCTGGCATCACCGCAGGTGTGCGGCATAGCCCTTTTGGCTAAAGCTAATGACGAAGGGCCTAGGAAAGGGGTTTCATGGCGCTGCGTGGTGCCGATGAGTGCATGACCCTTGCTGCCTGCGAACAATGGTACAGTGGAGTNAAGCTAATGACGAAGGGCCTAGGAAAGGGGTTTCATGGCGCTGCGTGGTGCCGATGAGTGCATGACCCTTGCTGCCTGCGAACAATGGTACAGTGGAGTTGTGTTGTTTACAATCCTCAATCTCTCAAAAGGCATGGCAGAATCCGTGACATTGCTCGTACTTTCAGATGGAATGATTTTATCGCTTTGCCTGGCACCCGTGTGCCCCAAACTTC
>BGPT01000903.1:134815-144848 GCA_003297045.1 Symbiodinium sp. clade C Y103 | reverse complement strand
TCAATCTCTCAAAAGGCATGGCAGAATCCGTGACATTGCTCGTACTTTCAGATGGAATGATTTTATCGCTTTGCCTGGCACCCGTGTGCCCCAAACTTCAGAGCAATCTTGTATGGTGCACGCTGTTGGCACACATAGGTTTTACCATTGGGGTGCTGGGAAAGGCAAATTTGTTAATGATGCGTGTGGTGTATCCATTNGAGCAATCTTGTATGGTGCACGCTGTTGGCACACATAGGTTTTACCATTGGGGTGCTGGGAAAGGCAAATTTGTTAATGATGCGTGTGGTGTATCCATTGGAATCAAACAGCGGCCTTTCCCTGAAAGATGTGTGGTTCAAGTTTTTTCTCCTCCTTCTCATTTACAGGGGCGTGGTGGCGCTGTCAGACTCAAAAGGGGTGATGCTGATATCACTCCAATTGTGGTTTATGTTCCCACTGAACCATGTAACCAACAACAGCGAGAAGCCAGCCAAGCGATTTGGACATGGGTGCATGATTTGCTCTCACAACTTCCTGCACGCACTGTGCCGGTGTTGCTTCTGGATGCGAACGGCAAAACAGGTTTGCGCCGAAGCCCTGTTGTTGGTGCGCAGAGTGTGGAACACATACATGATGCAGCGATTGGACCTTGTGATGCCGCCATTGAATCCTACAATGGGTGTTTGCTTCATTCGTGTTTGTTGGATCACNCAGAGTGTGGAACACATACATGATGCAGCGATTGGACCTTGTGATGCCGCCATTGAATCCTACAATGGGTGTTTGCTTCATTCGTGTTTGTTGGATCACAATCTATTTGCTGTCAATACCTTTTTTGATGTTGGCCCGACGTGGTATGGATGGACCAGTGAAAATTTGTGCTCACGGATTGATTATATTTGTTTGCCGCAATCCTTGCGCACATCAGTCAAATCATGCCGGATTTTGCAGCAGAGCGGGGATTCCCTCCAAAACATGCCACGGCCTGGGCGTTGTGACCATAGACCTGTGCAAGTTGTTTTTGAGTATAAGCTTTGTTTTGATGATACTGTGCGCCGAACATGCTGGGACAGAGATTTGTTACATCGGAGCTTGCGGGGTGGCGTGCNTGCAAGTTGTTTTTGAGTATAAGCTTTGTTTTGATGATACTGTGCGCCGAACATGCTGGGACAGAGATTTGTTACATCGGAGCTTGCGGGGTGGCGTGCTGCGTGAGTCCTTTGTGCAGAATGTTGAAGCTGCTTGTTGTGATCCTCAGTACAGTTGGGATGGAGCCTCTTCCAGCCCCAACCAAATATGGACACAGTTGCAAACAATTGTACATGAGGCTGCTAAACCTTGCTTCGAGGTTTCTCGACGGCAAGCAACTAACAGCCCACAAGACACGACGGAGGCACTTCAGCGACGTCAGACCTCTGTGCTGGCGCTTGTTTCGATGCCGCGGCACAGTGTTTTACCTGTTGGCTCTTGTTGCGCTGGTCTTGGAAGTGTTTGTATGCAAGCCTTGTCAGAAGTTTTTCTACAGTGGAAAGTGCGCGTGCAATACCTACAGGCAGATAAACATGTTAAACACTTGTTGCAAAGGGATCGGCGGAGATGGCTTGGTGATAAGGTTGCTGAATTTCGTACTGCGTGGGAAAAACGTCAGTTTCATTCCTTGTGGAAGTTTGGCCGTATGCTTAGCGGTTTTCGCTTGGGACCGAAACGCCGCCGCTACGATGTGCCTTCACGATGCTTGCCCTCGTCTCAGGATTGGGTGGAGTTTTTGTCNCCGTATGCTTAGCGGTTTTCGCTTGGGACCGAAACGCCGCCGCTACGATGTGCCTTCACGATGCTTGCCCTCGTCTCAGGATTGGGTGGAGTTTTTGTCGCAGGCTGGAATGCATGGTGGATGTGCCGGCCATGAAATCCTTTGGAATGCTACTGATGCAACACCTTTTGAACCGCGATTGCCCACACCTCACGAAATCGGACTGGCTAAACATGATGTACGCTGTTTGGAAAAACGGAGATGAAAAGAGGGACGTACATGATGTGAGATGAGACGCGATGAGCACCTCGTCGAAGGCTTCTTCCAAGTGAAGCCTTAAGGTATCGCTGGTGAAGGGTAGGCCACATGTCTTGGCTGATGGCTTGCGGAATACAGTCCTGAACATCGCGACATGCTCTTGGTTTCGTCTCACTGGCTGCCACAGCACTCGAACCATGAAATCCTACCGATCGGACAGTTTTCTGCCAAGTTGCCCCAAATAAGTAAATCAAATCGACATTTACCCCAAACATGAACAAGTCAAACCCGATACTTCCTGATCTCTCCATCGGGCTAGGCTTCAAAACGGGCTGGTTTAGGCTTCCTTTGGACATGTTTGCTGGAAGCATTCTTTTCGACGCGGTTTGGCAGGGCTTCTTAAGGGCATGTTCCTTCAAGCAGCGGCTCAGAGAGCCCCTTGGTTCTGCTAGTTGTGAATTGCTTTGTTCTGACAGTGGCTCGGCGGCTCCGAAAGGCTGCCTTAGGAGCTTAAAATTGCCCGCATGGAGCATGAAATGGCATGGTGCAATATAGTTTAATTTGTGTTGAAATGGAGCCTAAAATGGCCCAAATGGAGCTTGAAAATGCTCATGGACCATGGAGCTTAAATGCAACCTAAAACAGCTCATGCGGAGGTTCATGAGCTCAAAAAAAGCCGCTTCATGGCGCACACTTGGCGCGAGCCACCTAAAATTTAGGGTTTTAGGTTTAGGGTTCGCCGTCGGGAAATCCAAAAACACTGGCCCTGCGAAGGTATTTGAGCATGTTGAAGGATAATGCTTGAACGGCAATTGAACCTTCCGGGCAAACCATAGGGTCTTGAGGTAATATTACGATTAGAACAGGAATGCAATATGTTAAAATCATGCTACATATTACAGAAACCTTTACCCCCTTCAAAGGAAGGCTGTACTTCTTTTTAAGGACATCCTGCATTTTTGAAAAAAAACGTGATATTTTGCAAGGGATAGTGGAAGGGTTCATGCAACTATATCAATGCTATTAAGGTGCAAACATGTTTCAATATTTCTATTTCTGAATTGTGTGTATTCAATGATCCTTTGACTTCTGACTCTGATGTATTTACTACATTGCAGTCAATAAGCGCAACATAATTCACAAGGTAACTCTTAAACAAGAAATATGGTTTTGCATGGGGATTGCACGGAACTAGATTACAGCCAAGAACTTTTTAATAAGCACCTGACCTTATGAATTTATGGCATTTTTTGGTACATAGTTGGGTGGAAAGTAACTATGTGCTTAAAAGTCCAATCTGTTCATATTTGGATTACTGTAGTTTTATTTAGAATTTGCAAAAAAATAATGCCATTTGTCTCAGTTTTCTGCCGTGGTGGATGGTTCTCAAACTTAGGCTTCACCGACTTGAAGAACGCCCCAACACATCCGAATCTTTACGGTCTTGCTCGCAGGCTGGACCCGCTGGGCAAGCCGCGCCTTTACCACCAGGAAAATGACCAGCTTCGTTTCGATCTCCTGAATTCTGGAGCATCAAATAGACCATTTTTTGCCCCTCGCGGTTCTACAACTTCAAACTGGCAAATTGGACAGGTCGCAAGAATTCTCAACAATTGGGACAAAAGAGTTTCACGACGTTGAGATGCTTCTTTACCTTCCAGGAGTCCATGCTTTCAACATGCTTCAACCCCAGCATTGCAGCTGTGCAGCTGTGCCAAAAACCATCTCGAGCCAAGCGTCGAAGTCCGGATCTTCCACATGTTTCTGAAATGTCCTAGGCAGCAAGTGACCACGGCGAGGGGCAACATGTTCCTGGTCAAAACCTACCTGAATGCATTTGCTTGCAGTGTGCAGGAAAATTACAAGGAATGGAGCGGCCATGTTCATTCCAAAGTTTCATGGTTCCGAATTAGCAAGGCTTGCAATGAACAAAGGTCTGAGTGAATTCCCGGGAAGAACACGGAGCATCTTGAACAGTCTTCACACGACCAAGCCCAGTCTGCTCGGAGATTTGGATCATCTCAGAAATGTCTTCCCACCTGCATAATTTTGATGCAGGTTGATTGATTTCATATCATCATAATATCATATCTGCAATATTATTCTAAACAACCAAGGAAGTGGAATCCCCGTGTTCATCTATTTTCAACCATTGAACCACCATCTTCCAGCGTATCACTGTCGACTTCCGTGGTTGTTTCAGGATGTCTCAGGTTGGGTCTACACCCAGCCGAGCCAAGCCAAGCTTCCAAACGATTCGTCCGAGCCAAATCGAAGTGCTTACGGTCGCCTCGGGGACGACGGATCTCAGAGGTCTGTGTTAACGGCTGCACTCAGGCCTCCCCTAAGGCATCCTAAGGCCCCAACACAGCTCATGCCGAGGAGGTATGCGATTCCGGAACCCCAGCGTCTCATGTCTCACTCCTGAATCTGGATGCCCAGTGGAAAGTGATGGAAAGTGCGTCACCAACAGCACCAACTATCTGAGTTGTTCTCCACAGTTGGGTTGTGACCCACTCTGATTGAGCATTCCCTGACACGATTGCATGGTAGGCTTTTTGAAGGTGCCATCATTGTTCAAGCAGAAAGTTCACCACTAGATATCCAAATGTTCTGTGCTGGAAACATCATGAGATTTTACAGTCAAAATCACAGGAAAGCCTTGCCAGGACAAACTAAATTGTGAGGATCGAACTGGGGTACAAAAAAAAAAAACATTACCCATATATCTAGAGGTCCAAACGTCAAAGTTGTGAAAAATCATAAAAATTGACCACACATTGTATCTTTTTGTGATTTCAAGTGCCAAGACCTGAAAGCCAACCTTCAAACCAAGGTTATATGTGGGGATGAACCAAATTTGCGTGTAGCAGAAGCCAGAAGTTGTCATACTCTAGCATGTCGCCAAACAACAACTGGATGCTGACTCCACATTGCAAATTCCTGTCAGCAAAGCCATGAGTTTGGTGGACGAGACCTACCAAACCTTCCAAGTCAATTGAATTGGTTGTCTTCAAAACCCGAAATGTTGTCTCTTCAAAAACAGGTTGGCAAACAGGATTTCCAATAGTTGATTGTGAGAATCCCCAATCCATCAATATTGAATGAATTATATATACATTTATATACAGTATAGATCTGTATAGATCAGTGTAGTAAAACACCTGAACTGATCATCAAATCAACAGGGCCGAGGCGCAGGAGACGCGTGAAGAAACGTGTGGTGTGCCGGCACACGGCCGCTGCCCACGATGTTTCAGGAAACAGAAACCCGGCAGGGTCTGTTCTATGCATGTGCTTGGAGCCAAGTTGCAGCATGAGAAACAGAATAGCTTAAACTCTTCAAATCAAGTGTATATATACCTTAGCTTCTTGGGTGAAGTAAGTACACGGGAACTGTGTGGCAATTTGATAAGATTCCTCAGCATAAGCAGTGTCTGACCTTAGGATAATTTGGAAGTATGGCTTTGTACCCTTGGCAAAACGCAAATTCTATACCTGACCCAACTACTGTATACTGGATCAAAATGAAAGTCAAACTGGTAGTCTCTCTCTAAAGTCCTGACATGTCCTGACTAAGGGTGTCTTTAACGATACTTGGCAGTGACAGAAACAACATGCACACTTCCATGCAGCGCTAAGGCATCTTTTGTCGCTCTTTGATCGCGTCAAGCTGCGGCCACAGCTCTAATTTCTCCAGCCAGTTGTGTTGAAAAACATCTAATCTATGAAACTGGGTTCATCTGGACACTCATTTGGACATTTCTTTGCATTTCACACCATCAAATCATCCATTCTTGCTGGATCTCTAATTGTGATCCATTGAAAAAAAACATCGTAAACATGAATATATATTATATTATTATATAACATCATCTTTAAACAAAAATCATATAACAACATGCTTTAGATCCTTGTTTTTCTCCATTTTTCGGTGCTTGATTTCGAATTTTTCCAGGTTACACAGCTCCAGAAACAGCTGTGGCCGCAGCCTCGCCTCGAGATGCCTCAAGGCGAAACGCCGCCCGCCTGTCGCCCATGAAGCTTCCCTGGCACCATGCGTAGCCGTTGTGGTAACACGAACTCAGACATGTCGTCACAAGGAATACAGTGTAGATATATAGATGTATCATACATGTATACATGAATATATATATATATATATACACATAATATCATATAATGTATGTATATAGATGTATTCTACTGTACAGTATGTAACATTGGAATCCAAACCCTCAAATGACATGAAATATGCTCAGCATCCAAACAATATAGACGGAATATGGCTGGAAATTGTTGCAATTTGGTGGCTTCTTATGGTTGATGATGCTCCAGACTTACTCAAGTGGGAAAATGATAGGATGGGAAGTGCATCACCTAGGCTTACCAGCGTAGGGAGGTTCTCACCATGCTCTAGAAAGATACTTGCCCTCTGGAAATTTAACATAGTCACGGAACTCACCATCTTTAATAGATAAGTAACCTTTCAATACTTTTCAATGGGCCATTTTCCATAGCTATATCAAATTGCCAGAGCGTATCTATCTTGTCTGGGCAAACTGTGACTTCTATGAAAATCAGCGGATTCCAAGAGAGTGAATTGTTTTGTTTGGAGGGGACAACATCTGGCAATAAGCCCTTGTCCTCCCAAGCTTCAACGTGATGCAAACATGATTTCTGTTCCCATGGCAAATCTCTCAAAAACGCTCGGGTAAAACCAAGGCCCTCAAATCAGACATCGGACTTGACATTGATTGCGTGAAAACAACAAATTTTCTGAATTTTGGATGCAACCAACTAGAGTACTGCAACTGCTATCTCAATATATCTCAATGAAAATGATGATGAATCAGTAGGTGAGTTTTTAAAGAATCGGGATTGACTGATTGACTTGTTTCCAAACCTTGCTTCGCTTCCAAACCGCCTGCCTGCAGGATCCAAATTTCCAAAACACAAAAACATGGCCCTGCATTGTGCACAAGAAAGCTTCAGAGTGACAAGTCTGTCCCGCTCCGCTTGGTCGTGAATTTCGGCTGCTCATGCTGCTCGCTCAGCGAAACAGCGGAGCGATATTTGTGCACAACGACCGGGCGGGGAGGCAGCACCGCGTGGATGACAGAACATGCTGAAGGTACTGCACGATATTGCAATGGTAGGTAGACATATCACCCCTGCCGACTTTTCTGGATCACTTGTAGATGGCGTGTCGCATGCATGAGTCCCCCTTTTGAAGTCAGGAAAGTGTGGACCGTGGAGCTTGCACAAGTATGCTGCTTTCATACACAGTCGCTTCTCAATCATCGGCATGTATCCTGACATATCATGACTATGGTTGTTGCTTCCAACTCAAGTACTGTACTCCAGAAGTTTCTGTTTCCTTAAACTCAAACCGAGTGAGCAGCTGCTGTGACAAGTTGGTGGTTTGCGTACTTGTTTATCATACTTTGTACATACACCAGCATGTGTAATATCATATACATATATACATATATTACATACATTTATATACATGTATAATATATAGATTAGAATTGCATCCTATATATACACACCAGTCCATTGAGGGTAATCATTCCATGCAGGGATGGAAAAAAAGAAACGTCATCTCGCGAGATCTGTGAGATAAAGCGAAACGGATCGCATCGGATCGCAACACCCCATTTGGGGCAAAGCTGTTGCGCGCCAGGGCACTAACAAGTGTCAGAACAGCTGTTGACATTGATCATTGGTACTCCAAAATGTGATGGTTTGCACCACTTACATGGGAATTACGAAAAACATGTAGAATCAATGAACATGAGAAGATTGGCTGGTGACACGTCTAAAATGTGATGGTGTCCTACTTGCAATGACCAACACCTGTACTTCCCAGGGCCTTAAATTGTTGACCTGTGCCTATTTGGGTGAGTCCAAAACTCTGGGTAAATCTTTCTTCTAAGTCTGAAGTCATCTGAAAACATCACCACTCATCAATTTGTGGGTCTTTGATCATTTCGGAAGGTTCAAATTGTAGCCATTTTATTCCTCGAAACAGGTATTTCTGGCAACCAGAATCAGGTGTCAACCATGTACTCTTCATACTACCAGTGGTCATCGGGAAATCTCCAAGGTCACCATCCACCCCTGCTCTATTTGGCAGAAGTTTATTGCAGGATGATGGGCACTTAAAATTGGGGATTACAGACCCTTCAACATGGTATCTGGCTAGTTTTTTTTGCCAAGTATGGGTTGATTGTCTTTCAAGCTGGAAATATTAAAAACAAACCAACTGTTGATATCCATGGACATTTATAGCGACCCCGAATGATGGGGCCCCTATTCCCAAAACTTTATCATACTATGGGACCAGTACGGGAGGCGCAAGCGGGAATAGTGGTCCATCCTTGGGAGTGCCAATGAATTCCACCAATATAAATATTAGTTATATGAGAAAATCTTCGATCTGTCACAATATTATCACTAATTAAGCTATCAGAATGTTAGAAGTTTCTAGATTTCCTCTCCATCCAGTGGATGGCAACACTGTTCTGTACTACGTCAACTACCAGCGACTACCGCTTTTGCCTCATCCAGCTCTTTCTTCGATATCACACCATCACCGTCCTTGTCAGCCATGGAAATGATCCTTGGTTGCCATGGCTATCACCAAGCCAACAACAGAGTTTCGGCAATTCTTTGGGTTTGTCCAAGACTAGGCTACCCAAAGAAGCCCAAAGATCCAGTGGTTTATCCACGTTTATCCTCTTTGTTCTCATTGAAATTGCCCTTTGGGGATCTCCCTGTATCCCAAATTTTCGGACAACCCCCATTTACAAACAAACCATAACAAACCTTTCACGCCAACCAGCCTCAACAGGACTTCCTAACACGCAAAAACTCATTGCTGCAGCATAACTGTGCCATGAGTCAAAAACGTGTGGCACTATATGGTTCATCAAACTATTGGTGAGAAGTGGATTGATGACATTCACTCATCTGTAACAAACACGTATGTGCCTGTCATGTTTGGTCATTTTGGGATATGAAG
This sequence comes from Symbiodinium sp. clade C Y103, assembly GCA_003297045.1. Lineage (NCBI taxonomy): Eukaryota > Dinophyceae > Suessiales > Symbiodiniaceae > Cladocopium > Cladocopium sp. clade C. The sequence goes on along the minus strand of BGPT01000903.1, from coordinate 135,828 downwards.
TCCTCCAGAAATGTGTTCATCATGATCAAACTTGTGGCCTACGAAAACTTTGCAAGCCTCTATCTCAAACCCTCCAATCCCAATCTAGGACAAGCTGCATCCTGAAACCCCTCAAGTGGGACCGAGTGAACACCCCGCAGTTCTGAGTCAAATCATCAAACTACAAATTTGCTTGGCCATTTTCTTGTCTTGAGCCTATCAACGTTGTGAAAAAATGTGTAATTGAGTGCAAATAGAACACTATCTACAGTTTCAAAGTGTTTCAAAAACCTCGGAATGAGTTAACACTGCCGTAAATGACCTTTAGCTGCTTCCGCCACAGCAAGGATCAAAAACTCAAATTGAACACAAACAAAACATCCAAAATATTCCAAGTTACTGCTGTTTGGCTTCTTCTGCTTCCTTGCTATCAACTTGCATTTCAGTAAGCGAAGCAGTAATCTCTTGCTGGGTAATCACTCCGTCTCCATCCTTGTCAACCTCTTCAAAGCTCTTGGTTTCGACAAAGCGCTTCGCTGCACCAGAAAGAATACTGGCAAGGGTCCCNCTGGGTAATCACTCCGTCTCCATCCTTGTCAACCTCTTCAAAGCTCTTGGTTTCGACAAAGCGCTTCGCTGCACCAGAAAGAATACTGGCAAGGGTCCCTCGAACTAGTTGATAATGTGAAGCCTCAGCTTCTTCTTTTGAGTCTTTTGCTTCAGCATCCTTGGGATGTGCAGCTTCAGCAACAGGCGGTTTTGGATCTTCTGAGGTAACCTTTTCTTTTGCTTGGTCCAGTTCTTGTTTCGAGATCACGCCATCNCGAGATCACGCCATCGCCATCCTTGTCCGCCATCTGCATGATTTGTTTTTGAGCCTCTTCGGCTTCCTTGGTATCAACTTGCATTTCAGCAAGGGAAGCGGTAATCTCTTCCTGGGTAATCACTCCGTCTCCATCCTTGTCAACCTCTTCAAAGCTCTTGGTTTCGACAAAGCGCTTCGCTGCACCAGAAAGAATACTGGCAAGGGTCCC
>BGPT01000903.1:97082-134748 GCA_003297045.1 Symbiodinium sp. clade C Y103 | reverse complement strand
TTGAGTCTTTTGCTTCAGTATCCTTGGGGTGTGCAGCTTCAGCAACAGGCGGTTTTGGATCTTCTGAGGAAACCTTTTCTTTTGCTTGGTCCAGTTCTTGTTTCGAGATCACGCCATCGCCATCCTTGTCCGCCATCTGCATGATTTGTTTTTGAGCCTCTTCGGCTTCNAACCTTTTCTTTTGCTTGGTCCAGTTCTTGTTTCGAGATCACGCCATCGCCATCCTTGTCCGCCATCTGCATGATTTGTTTTTGAGCCTCTTCGGCTTCCTTGGTATCAACTTGCATTTCAGCAAGGGAAGCNCTTGTCCGCCATCTGCATGATTTGTTTTTGAGCCTCTTCGGCTTCCTTGGTATCAACTTGCATTTCAGCAAGGGAAGCAGTAATCTCTTCCTGGGTAATCACTCCGTCTCCATCCTTGTCAACCTCTTCAAAGCTCTTGGTTTCGACAAAGCGCTTTGCTGCACCAGAAAGAATACTGGCAAGGGTCCCTCGAACTAGTTGATAATGTGAAGCCTCAGCTTCTTCTTTTGAGTCTTTTGCTTCAGTATCCTTGGGGTGTGCAGCTTCAGCAACAGGCGGTTTTGGATCTTCTGAGGAAACCTTTTCTTTTGCTTGGTCCAGTTCTTNTTGAGTCTTTTGCTTCAGTATCCTTGGGGTGTGCAGCTTCAGCAACAGGCGGTTTTGGATCTTCTGAGGAAACCTTTTCTTTTGCTTGGTCCAGTTCTTCTTTGGAGATAACGCCATCGCCATCCTTGTCCGCCATCTGCATGATTTGTTTTTGAGCCTCTTCTACTTCTTGACCAACAATCTTCCTGGGCGCCAAGGCAAGCACAAACACACCTTTAGAAGCATGGGCTGTTGTGCGTCTTTCATAATCGGGGGCAACCCCAATCCTCCCGGTACTAATGGCAAAATATCAATGTTTGATGAATGGTGCTTTTGATTTGCCTTTTGCTTGACACCATGTATATAATTAAATATGTACGTATAGCTAATTACACTATATTTATTGCGGGACTTACTTCTAGACTTACACTCTCTCTCTCTCTCTTCTGAGAACCCAGAATTGCTCCAAATCAGGCATTTTTGTTTCAGGAAAAAACAACATCCAATACTTGTTCCCGCAGAGAATTCCAACAGGCATCAGCCACAATATCAACTCCGGATTATGGTGGATCCCTAGCTCGATGGTGATTCACCAGAGAGGCTTCAACAAATATCAACATATCCTGGGTTAATGTGGCAAAGCTGAGCTCCCCCGGAAAAAGGGTCGAATATTGACTAAATGACAACCACACTTTGAGTATGCGTGAAAAATGTGGTACCAATGGAACATGAAGATTCATCATGTCTAGATATGTCTAGTAATTCTTGAATCATTGAAGCATCCATTGTGGCCAATCATTTTGCCAAGTATCATCTCAGCCAGAGTCGCAGTAATCTCGGCTTGGGAGATTACCCCGTCGCCATCCTACGGGGTGAGAAACACCATGGATTTTTGGGCCATGTTACTTAAGGTATCCGCATTTGAGACAACCCCCCTTTTGAGGCGGGGATCTCAAGTCGGGAACCTCATGAGACAATCAATTACAGTAATACAATCACAGTGCTGAGTGAAAGACTGACACATACTGACACAACAAATTATATCCAGTTTGTCTATGGCTGGCGGATGCTGGCTGACTGATAACCCCAGTCCTTGTCCACTTCCTCAAATTTCTTTTCCTTACGGCATGCTCCCAAATCTGAATGCTTGGCTTTGCAAGGAACAGTTGGAGCTATGTTTTACCATCCAAATTCAAATAGTTGCAATGATAGCCTGCAAATCTTTCTTGGCATCCCTGGCTGTCAAGGGATCCATTTCCCATCATAACTTTGGACGAGGTCGATCCAGGTTGACTGCTCCAATGTAATTAATAACCAGAGAACTCATTGCACATTATGATCTTACCACATCTTACTACCATACTCGACACCGTAGTACACCATGACATGGAAACTGCCAACACGCATCACACGGAAATCAACAGTCCTCAATGAGTTTTCGCCCTGCAGCGGAGAAAACTCCGTGCAAAGTGCCGCGCACGATCTGTTTGAGAGGGGATTCAGATTCTGCTCCCGGCGTAGTGTCTTGGCCTGCCCGGTGGCTGTTACTGCCAGCTAGAGCCTCCGAGGTTTGTTAACTTCTTCTCTGCCCGGAAGTGTTGTGAAGCATCATTGTTTACCTCTTCAAGCTTGCAATAGGCAATAGACACCGAAAACAATGATGCGAAACCCAGTGGCCTTGAGCCCTGAGCCTTGTAACATACCAGCATCCTGATACATGCTTAATTACATATCTGACATATGAACCCCAAGGCCATAATCATATACCACTCATGTATATTCATGTTTTGTAGATGGCTTCAACATGTTTCAACCCATCCCTACAAATCATCTGCAAATAATCCAAGATGTCAGGCAGTTGAGATTCCCACCTGGAGAGTCAGTGGCAGCCTGGTGCAGCTTGTGGGTCAGAGCCAGTTCGAACTCAGGGAATGCATGTCATCACTGTCCCGGATTTTGAAGCAGAAACATGCAGAAACTACAATTTTTTCTGCCCAACAAATCCCAAAGCCCAGCCCCAGTCCCAATCTGCAGCCGTCCTCGAGAAGTCTACGCCCTGCACTGGAGAAAACTGATGTATCCTTGGCTTCGGAGTCCACCAGCGTCGTGGCAGCTGCCGATAAGATGCCCTTGCCTGAGGGCGAGGCTGAGGTAAAAATCATCGCATAGATCCTGGGGAAAAGAATGCAAATGAATGACAAAGATATGCAGCTTTGCTCACTACCTATGCGGAAGTGCCATAGAGTCCAGAGAGTCTCAGGCTCTCTGCTTGGTTGCGAGATAAATCCCATTCTGGTTGGTCAGGTCAACTGGACATGTCGCAGGCAAAGAAAAGAAGAGATATGGCAGAACAACATCCGAAACCCTGTGGACAAATTTCAAATTACAATGAGCCAGTTGCACGGCCTTTTTTGGATTCCGAACAATTCTTCCAGAATTGCCCTGCTAGGTCCGAACCATTGGAGACCTCCTCAGGTTCTGTTCAGAGCCCACCTATGTGCATTGATGTTGCCGGGGAGTTTGTGGCAGCCTGGTGCTGTGCCAGGAATCAGTGGAAATCAGTGGATGGTGGGCCAGGGTCACCAATGGAACCCCTTACCAACGCCTTCATCAATGAAGTTATTGAAGCTGAAGATATCAGAACTGAAGCAGGTTTGGATTTCAGAAATCTGTGTGAGAACTGCAAAAACACTTTGGCTCATTGTGTTCATTGACTACTCTGCTTTGAACGTTGATGAAGAGATCGTGACTCAAAGTTGGTGTAGAGCAGCACAGACTACCCTCAAACCACCGTTTTGGGGTGCAACTTTGAAAACTGCATTCGGCTGCGGCTTGAGCATTTCCAATAAGTGGGTAGCTGACTATCCGAAGCAAATCTACTCTATGTATATGGTTCTACAAGTAATTTCAGTACATATGTGTATGTATAATATATATGTATACACATACACACTAAAGACTGTTCTGCTCATCCAAAAACCCTCCATGGGTGCCTGGGAACGGACTCGACCTGTGCCACAGATCAAATTCTGCAAGGTGAGCTGGGGACGGTCTGACACAACCCAGAATTGGATAGATTTTAGATAATTTTGGAATATGTTAGGTGGATTATAGCATATGTTTGCCATTCTTGGAAGCAACATTGCAAAGCCATCCAATGCATTGCAACTGTTGTATCATTGTAGTATATGCCAAAGTTTGACTCAGTTCCGAGTCCAATCTACAAACGGATACAACAAACAGCGTGCTTTCTCCTCGCACCATAGACCAGCCCCTCTCCAAAGTTGACTGCCTTCCAGCATTTTGGTCAACTTCGCCTCAACACCTCAGCTGGATATAGCCCATGGCACCACACGATTGACCCAAGACCTCGTAGAACACAACTGAAGGATACTGACCGAAACAAAAACAATGATGAACCATATTCAAAGCCTTCAATCCTATGATTGATGATCACATCAACTCATGAGTTGAACCGTGAATACAAAATATCTACAGTACAGCCTTCTTTTCCAAATTTAGAGAAATGATGTGCTCCGATGTCGACGTCCTGCAACGGCATGAAAAGCCGGCACCACACCACCACCGGCCCCGTCCAGTCGTCCAGTCGTTGCCCAAGTGGCGGCTCCAAAGTCGTCTCTCCAACTCCTGCGGTCATGGCATCCTGGGTTTAAGATCATAGCATTTCTTACTGGTGCTTAGCAGGGAATGAGGTTTTCATGACCTATAATAACCATGAAAATCATCATCCCAGCAACCCCCATTCCCTACTAAGCACCAGTAAGTCATTGCTTCTCAGCTTCTCAAACTATTTTTGAAGTCCCCTTTTGAAGGTGACCGCCCAACAAAAAATGGATGGTTTACAGTGACCCAGGGTTGACATGTCAATGAGGGATGCCTCAACAGATTTCTGTGCTTCTCTACCTATGGTTGTTGCCTCCCGATTTCGTACGGGAAATGGATACACATAGTCACATAGTTCCTTAGCTCCTCAGAACCACTGGATAGCTTCTAATACCAGCTAATTTTGGAGGCTTTCAGGGGTCTTCAAATCTATATAAATTCCCAACCCTTACTGGTCTGTCTGCAACATGTCCACCTTTGCACCTAGTAGTTGTGGCTCAAAAAATCATGTTGCCGGTGGAGTCCCCTGCTTCGCAGCTCAGGATTTCAGCTATTTAATTATGATTTTGGGTATCCTCCGAATGAGGTGCCTATTTTGGGTTTTCCGACTCACTCCACCTGGCAAATGAATAGCCAATCAATTGCTGTGTCATCGCGTTTGAAGAAGTGCCAACCAGTGATCCCAATTCTCACCCTCGCAGCCTGCAGCAAAGCAGGTCGCAATGGAGCCTCAGCCAGGGTAAACATATCGGGTGCATGACCGCCCAGGTCCATCTTTGTTGCGGGAGATCGTTAGTGCATGCAAACTACCAAAAGTATCCAAAAGTATCCAAAAGTCCATAAAACATCATAAAAAAGCTTGAGAACAGTTTGATTGGAGAAACACAGTGATTTCGGTAAAGGACCAACAAGTACAAGCCATATGTCTCGCCTATTCCAAGCTGGAATCCATGTCTCACCAGTTGGATGTTTTTTTCATCCAAATGCTGGGGGATGCTATCATGGTATACCACACTCCAGGTTGGTTTCTATTGCAGTAGTAGATTCCAATGGCTAAGATGTTCCTTGAACAAGTTCATTCATCGTGTGATATGTTTAATATCCATTTCAACTTCGATATGATTTGATACCCCATGTTTAAATAGTCATCCACTGTATGCATTGCTGCGGACACATCTTTCCCCATTGGTCATTCCCTGCCTGGGACTTGTTCTGAAGCTCTTCCACCCTTTGCGTCAGCTTGGCGATGGAGCCATACAAGCGTTTCACATCCTCGGAGCCAAAGGTGGACTTGAAATCAGCCGACAGAAAGATGCAGCAGCACAGCAGCATACTGATATTACTACATTGCATGGGTTTATAAATACTAGACTATAATCTACGTGGCTACTGACTGCAGTTTAGGAATTCTCAACACTAAACTTGTGTTTTTTACTGTTGGGAAAGATTGAGGGAGGGTAGATGGAAAGTTGCCGGATGCTTTTACCATGCCTGGAGATGATTACAATGTAAGCGCGAAGTAACTATGAGAAACTGCAGAACATTCACATCGCAAATGGTTTGGCGTGTCCAATCAAGCTCGTGCATATTTCCCAGAAAGTACTTCTACAGAAATCTGCACAAAATGATTCAATACATTGCTAGGGAGTTGTGGGGCATGTCAGTCTGATAGGCAGTCCAAAACTGGGTACCCCACAAACACCCAATGGTTTAGCAAAATTATCAAAAGTGTCCCTCTTAAAACGGCTGCTTTGGAGTTAATACATCACACATGGCTTTCTGGAAAATCCAGCGTTTGAGTTAGTTCGTTGATTTTCCCACTATGTAAACCCTCCAAATCGCAGATTTCAGATTTCCCATTGGACAACAAGCAACATGGACACCCCACAAAGGGTCTCTGCTGTCAGATTTCACCAAGGCATACCAAGGTACTTCGATGGCTACGACCAGGGTTTCGTACTCTAAGAGCTTTCGGGCGGCTGCGATCTCCTGATATCAGAATGGCAACATGGGGAACCCCGTTCCACCTCACCTCATGCTTTAGGATCATTTCTCCCAAGGAAAAGGCAACCTTGGGATTAGGCATGATTAGGCAACCCATTTTTGAGACATTTGACATTTTATCTTTTCTTGTACCAGTAGGATGTTGTATTGAGACATGTCTTTGAGTCTTTCCTGGCCTCAGGGCATGACATGGTTTGACCCACAGCATCCATATCCATCCATCTCCAATATCCTCAGGCGCCACGCCCAAGTTCTGCGCCACGGGCAGGAAGCGTTTGATGCGATTGAGATCATGGTCTTCCATGGCCATGGCCAAATCTAACCTGAGCCATGGAAATTCCAACGGCTTTTTTTGTGTTGGGGAAACCAATGGACCGAAGCGGCGATCTACGGATCTACCTTGCCCAAAAGTGGTAAATTCAAGGGGAAAATGATGTGGAAAATGAGGAATAGCATCTGGGCTTGCAAATTGTGAGCACCGATGACATCAAGGATGAGAGAGTGCCATTTTGGGATGCAGGTCGTTGTGATATTGCTAATGATCTTGAGGATGCCAATGGTGTTGGTGAACAGCACACTTGAGGGAAGTCGAGGAAGGAGGAAAGTCCGCACTGAGCTGAAGATGACAACGACGGCACAAAGCTAATCACACCTTCGCTATTGATATGACTCTTGAGGACTCGAAAGAGGACAACCATGGAGAACCAAAACCTGATGATGATGGTTGGGCCTTCCTCATTCTGGCTATTACAACCGCACACTGATAGTGATCATCATTGCACGTAATTTGTCTGAATGTCCACCAAGCCCGTCATGAATAAATACCTCTTGTCTGCCTCCTGCGCTCAAGAACAGAGACTGCAAAGCAGCATGACTTTCTGCGGATGATTTGATAAGATTTGGGGGTGGAAAGGTGAAACATCAGTGCGGGAGCAGTTCAGTGGGAAATATCTCAGTTTGCCTATATATTTGCCCCCTGTGCGTGATCGCTGCCCATCTCAATCTTTGGGTCCGTAGAACGTCCAAATGCATTCATTTCGTGCCAAACAACTGCTTTCCAATTCTGAAAGCTAACCAAAGAATTCATCCCCCAATCCCCTTCCTTGTGCTGAAACATCAGGTGAGTGTCGATCAAACATGCTGACTCAAACTGACAGGATTTTGTCATTAATCCCCATCAAACAAATAATAGATCAAAATCTCCAGATTTTCTGGTGCCAAATAGATCCAAATGTCGGACCAAACCCAAAATTCAGAATATTCCTTCTGAATCCCATTACATCCATACTGTTGATGGTTAAATCACCCATTTACAAACACCTTTTGTGCAGAACTTCTGCCTCTGGCACAGTCTGGCAAGTGGCTGAGCCTTTGCTCGGTCTGATGCGACTACCTCTTCTGATGCCTGGAACTGGCACCCAGCTGATTCCAGAAATGGAAACGGGCCAATGGGGTTCCAATGGATTTGAGACACATCATGTTTTTCATGACATCTCCATATGTCATTTTCTCATAGTTCAACAGCATTGATAAAGAAAATACACCAATCACCATCATCACCATCACCACCATCACTAATCTGCGAGAGAATGCTCAACTTCTGAAACAGCCAGAAAGCTGCGCTCATCTCTAAGAACGCAAACAGCTGCTCACCAACCCGGAATGCAGCAACATCTCAAGGGTCAGTGATGTTCACAAAAGTTCACAGCATGGTACCATCCGGCAATCACGTATAGCGGCATGGCAATGGAAAATCTCCACATATTTAAATCATTATAAATCACCTAAATCTTCATAAATCATCATAACTCACACTAACTAACCTGAAGAAAATCCTATTTTGGGATAGTTACCCCCACGAACCGTCCAAATTTATGGGGAGTCTCGGCCACGCCTTGGTTTCCTTGGCTGCTTTCGCTTCAGTTTTCGCCTCAGGGACCTGTCAGGAGTGGCGCGGTTTCAGCGACAACGGGAACCACGAAGATGAAATGCAAATTGGCAAACCATGGAACACTGGCAACTCTAGATGTTCATGAAAACCTTTTTTTTGAACATCACTGAGACTAGAAAAAAAAACAATCATTGAGTTGAAGTGGGCATTTTTCGACTTAGTTTTTGTGACTGAACCCTTGCGGCGTTGCAAGAACGCACCGTCGGAGAGCTGGGCGTTGCAGCACCTGCAGGGGATGATCCAGTCATTTGGTTCTCGATGGATAAACAGTGACACTTACCCTTGAATTTTCCCATTGAACATGGTGATTTTCCATAGCTATGTTAGTTTAACAGAGGGTAATTTTTGCAGCTTTCATATTGCAATTGTTGTGTTTGGACCCCCCTGTGAAACAGCAGATTTGAGAAAACTCAGTGAAAGTTTCCTACTCACTAGTCAGCGGCTGGCCAGGTGACTGACCAAATCACGGTACTATGCCTGCCAGGTTGCCATTTACGGTATTAAGATGTATTAAGATCATTTTCAAAACATAGAAAACATACAATGGGATTACCCCCAATTCCATCAGATGGGGAAATACAGCAGTAATCCCACTTTGTCTCATTCCCACCTCTTTCAGCGTCTCCAATAACCAATATGACGTCACATCCCAGGGAAGTATAGATTGAAACTACCAGGTTGCCCAGTATAGGGAATGGTCCACTGCTATCATCATTCCCATTCTGTTTGCCACACTACTTGAAAGAATACTGTAAAATCAATTATAATAACGATAATGACTATAACCAAAACGATCAATACATTGATAATATTATAATGATCATCAAAATTACACAATCTATGTGTATATATATATATATCTATAAAGAATGTACAGATATCTTGATAACAGTAGCTTGCTTAATTTGTTTCTTCAAACTTCAAACCACCGTTTCCCATGGGTCCCCATGTGCCTTCGCTCCCGGGCGGTTTGACCCCCGCAGCGGGACTTAGAGGACTGGCGACAGCGGCTACATCTCCTGGCAACAATGGACCACGAAAATGTAGTATTTTTTGGATAGTTTTAGTATGTCAAAAGCATATTACAGCGTACATATATTCATACAATAAATATAGTGTGTATATAGATAGTGTATTACAGTATAAACATGTATAAACTGTCTTAAACTTAAACATGATCAAATTATACCATCTGTTTTGATCCATGTTTGCTGTAATTATCATGTTGGCCTGCACCCTTTTGAAGCCATCCTGTCAGATCAATAGTTGCATGCCGTCAGAACTGATCGCACGGATCTGTGGCAACGGGCCTCTCTTCATTACTGCAGTTGGTCGGACGAAGATACCATGCTCTGGGGCACACCTGTGATCAAGGCAGAGGCTGGAGAGGAATCTTGGGTAGTTATTGATTGAAGCTGCATCGCAATGTAAAATGCAGCAACTTTTGCTTGGTCAAAATTGCAGTGCCCGCATTCAAAATCGTTCAAGAGTCTTGACCACTCAATACTCATGCGCGTGAGACAGGCAAGTCTTGCTGAGAACCCGGCTGAAAGTATACTTCACCCCGGACACTGCCATTGTTCTTTCCCACTTTCTTGTCCAGCCTGGGTCACAGGTTCTGTTCTTTTGGATCAACCAAAAAAAAACAGGACCATCCCTCAGCGAAGATATGAGGGAAAAATCAAGGCATATCAAATTGGCGATCATAAAACTACCATAATCAATCAAGATCTTATATAAACAAAAGATTAAGTGCATCACATGCAATAACCTTGACAACATCTCCACATACCATTGTTTGACGCTGCTAATCTAACTTCTGAGAAAAAACTCTGAGGCAGCATGGAAGAATGACCCACGCCCATCCCATGAACGACATAATAATAATATAGTTGGCTAATAGTATCATAGGTAGGTACTAGTATGGTTTATAGATGTTAATAGGATTTAATAGGATTTAATAGGTATCCCCTTTGATCATGGGTGAGTTCATCCCAATAAACCCGGCCTATCTCCCTGCCGCTGATTCCATCCAGGGCACTCGATGCCCAGCCACTCACCCTCTGCGAATTTCGTGGTACCGCTGAAGCGAACGACGCCCGTCAGCTTCTGGTCGCCCACGAACTGACGAAGCACAGAATGAGGCTGGGGCACCAAGGGGGTAGGCTGGGAGATCTGGTTGATGATACTGGAGGACTATGGGATGTTTCTGGGATGACTGTGGATTCTATGTTGACATACAGGACCACACAGCAGGGATTCTTCCCATCCAGCCCAATGTGAAGAAAAGTGTTGTCGCATTCGCCTTAGTAAGTACTTTGAAGAAAGATCCTACGGACATCTCTCCCTCATCCTTAGCCTCAGGATGAGGAACACCCTGATAGCTCAGACATCTCAAAATGGCTACTGTTTACGTATCGATTGCTGGAATCCATCTGTATCATGTGCAAAAAATGCCTAAATATGAAATATAGGTAAAGAAATCCAGACATGAATGGATTGATGACCATCCCCCAACATGAGCAATTCACCCGAGTTTTGACCATGGCAGGTTTCCACAGCTAAGCATCACACCACTGCATCTCCAACCTGGACCTTGGATGTCTTAAGGAACTGTCAAGGTTACATGGATGCAGCCCCCGCGCTGCTTGCGAGTCTCTAACATTCTCTTATGGTATATTTGCAATAGCTTGTTGTTGATGCATGGAAACTGGAAACTCAACAGTACAGTTTGAAACACATTGGCAACCTCTTTCAGAGATCATTTCATGTCCACTCTCCACCCATGCTTTTCCCTCACACCCAGGAACACTGTATATTTAATTGTACAAAGTTCCTTGGACTGCCTCAAACTCCAACAACTCATGATTTCGACCGGCAAAGCATAAGATGGCATAAAATCATATAAAATCTGTCTATGTAGATGGGTCTGTCCGTGCCCAAAAATTCGGAAGGCCACAAGCACTTCTTCACCCGCCTGAAATAGACCATTTTGATCGAGAAGGATATTTTGGAGTTCCTCCGGTTTTTCTTGCAAAGCCCCATAGGTGTTAATATCATTTAATATCCATCAAGGATATAGTCCTGAGACCGCAACACCTCCCTCTCATGAACATCTTCATAAACCAGGGACTAGTGAACTGAGATGAGTGTTGAACCTCAACGTCGAGGGAGTTGTTCTGGGATGATCCCGTATGTTCCTAAGTGCTTGATAACTCTTGGATGCTATAATGGCATATATGGCATCTATATGCTGTATGTTTCAAATTGATCACTTTGAACATCTTTGAAACCACTTATATATCACTTGTGATGCTGGTTCTATCTATATATAAAGAGAGGTTACTACTCATACACCAACCAGGTCCATTCACAACCTTCAGGCATCATTCCCGTTCAAAGGTCGCCGAGAAACTGCAACAGCTCCTCGCTTCTCTGCCGCAATGGGCATGATCGAGCCACGAGTAGCCTGTGGTAACCAACTATATCACATCGATCAAAAGGATGGCATGGAACAGATGGCCATTACGAAAATAACCCATCCAAAAATCAATCTGATGGTCCGTTGACGCACAGGGTTCAAGCCATGATCAATGGAACCTCCAGTCCCAAGAGAACTTGGTTCAGCCTGCATCATGGTGGTTCTTTTTGTTTTAGCCGCCATGGCACCTATCTGTCTGTTTTAAGGGCAGCTGATGGGCTAAGAATTGCTGACTTCAGAGTTTGGACGAATCTGCAGTGAGGTGAGTGGGTCAACATTCCGAGTGCTGAAATGTTACTGAATTCTTGGAAGTGGATCCCTCTGACTTGAGCAACGTACTGATGGATAAGTGGACTAAGTTGAGCCACTGAAATGCCCATGGAAAGCAACAAATTGATGGGCAAGGACTCTCTGGCTCTTTGAAGGCAAGGGTCTACACTGGGCATTTGGGACTAGCAACGAGCACGTCGCACAGTACTTGTGCTGCACATAAACTCCATGCATGATGTAAGAGGCCCCGTGACTGGCCCAATGACGATGTGAATCAAATGCTCTCTTCAGGTCTCTCTGTGCCGCCAGAATTCAAACTCAAATGCTGCACCATCATCCCATATTTCACTCTGCTGCAGCGTTCTGCGCTGTGAAACGCCATCCATCAATGTCCTGCCGGAAGGAAACGATTTGCTTTACCTCACCAAGAGGTACTTCTGCTGATCCATCGCCATCAGCTTCGTCGGGCGCCTCCCCACCCAGGTCGGGGGAAGGCCACTGTCTGCTGGTCACAGGAAGGGGCACCTAAAGGATGGGCAAATGGGCTTATAACACTTTAGAACTAGGCTTACTAGGTTAGCTTGGGGATATATATATATATATATATGTATATGGATCATAGGAGTATAAGAACAAATATAACTACTATCGTGTATGTATATATATATATAAATATATATATATATATATATATATAATTATATATATAAAATCAAAAAAAACAACTCACAATTGGGTGGACCCCTTCCGCCGGAGCCGGAGCCTGGCGGGCCATGGTGCCTCGGTGATCTTGGGCTTTGACGCTGCCTATGAAAATTAATTTGAGGCATTGCAGTGGTCATCATATATAGACATATCTGTATATATGAATATGTGTATGTATATATAGGTTTGTCCCTGCTCTTACGTCGAACGTCGTTGCTATGGAGGTTGGAATTGCAGAAGAGGCAGCATCAAAATGAAAGAGAAAAAAATAGAAAAAGGGAATGGAGCGATGGCTGGAAACACAATGTTACGTATTGTTTCGTTTCAGTTTACTTTCAGAAAAAACACGAAAATTGAAACGACCGATTCTGACATCGAAATGGTCTTCGAGCATTTGTGCTTGGTTGTTCAGTTTCCTAGGTATTTGTACTTCCGCCGCCTTTTATTGCCGCAGACCTGCCAGCCAATCTTGCCCCCGCTCTTTGGCTTCACTTGCCTCGAGCGCAAATCCAAGAAAAAGCAGAGCAAAGCAAAACAGCTTGATGAACCGATTCAGGTACTGTAACGCTTGAACCCAGTTACCATATGATGACTCCTCAAAATGCGTAGATAAATGGGGAAAAATGAAGCAAAAATAATTTCACAGAAATCACGGCGGTTGATCGAACCGTATCGAACTTCAGACTATTGATTAATGGAGGCTATGTGTAATCCGCCGACCCCAGCCGCCGGCAGGGGGAGCGCGTCAGAGGATGTCCAACATGGACCGTGAACTGTGAACGTGCCATCGAGATGAGCATCGTTGTCTTGGGCTGGGTGCTTGGGAGCTGTCAGTTTTCGGCTTGCGATGGTGACAGGACAGGCTTGCGCGTGGAGAGTGCAAAGGGGAGCAAATGATTGCAATGGGGTTTGGCACTTTGCAACCTGGGAAGATGTTATGATGGATTATTTTGTAAGGAATTTGGCTTAGAGTGGCCCCCGTTCAATCCTCTAACCATTGCCTTAGCGGGTCCATCTTGCACAGCGGACCCGCGGGCCAGCAATTTTGTCTCTTGCCTTCGCCGCACTGACCTGGTGACGCCCTGGTGCAAGCGACTATTCTGTGCTCTGCAGGATTAGCCAACCTGCAACACCACTGATCTTTGGCTTCGCGATCATCTTCCTCCTTCCTGAATTTAAGGCCACCGTCGGGCTCTTTCCATGATCTGCTACCCTTGCACAAGTTTGACTTTGTCCTTGTCTTTGAGGCCTAGCATTTCTGGATCGATACATGTGTCCCTGGATCTTCTTCTTTGGGGTGCTCATCTTTTGTAAAGATTACACCTTCAAGCCGGAAAAGACAGAGAAGGGAAAGGGCTATTGCCCGGCAACGTTGGCATTTCCACCGCCGAGGACTTCGCACTCTGGACAACCAGCAGCTGCTGCGTCCACTCCAGACGCTGAGAAGCCACCATTCGCGGGATCACAGATTCATTCAGATAGACAAGATGGCAGAGAACACCAGAACACCTTGGAGGTGTGTGTGCTGCAAAAGTCTGAGCAAGGCAATAGCGACACACTGTGGCTCATGCGAGACCAGGTGGGACCGCTGCATCGACATTCACTACGTCCATGGACAGCGTGGGAGAAAGGAAGACAGAACCTATGCAGAGTGGGGTGATTCGCATTGGGATTCTGCTCACCCAGCTCACGAAAGAAGCTCATCGAGGAGAAGAGGTGCAACAACGAAGGGCCGCAAAGACAGCCCAAGGAGAAGAACCCAACCAAAGGGCACAGGCAAGGAGAAGGACGCGAGGACCTCGCCTCTTCAACCTTTATGCTCGGGGACTTCATTTGCGAGTTCCTCAATGAATGTTCATGCCACTCCTTTTGCTGGCCACAAAACCCTGTAAATACCGTGGTACCGTGGTTTTTGCTACCAGGAGCAAAAAACACCGTAAATAGCGTGGTTTTGGGCTCCCGAGGCGCAAAAAACATCGGTATTTACGGCGTTTTTTGCTCCAAGGCTTTTCAAAAAACAAAAAACACCACCTATTTCACCATGTTTTGGCTCTAAAAAATGAAAATAAAAAACATGCAGCCACAACACCAACACCAACACCAACACCAACACCAACACCAACACCAACAACAACAACAACAACAACAACAACAACAACAACAACAACAACAACAACAACANAACACCAACACCAACACCAACACCAACACCAACACCAACAACAACAACAACAACAACAACAACAACAACAACAACAACAACAACAACAACAACAACAACCACGACAATCACGACAACCACGACAACAACAACAACAACAACAACAACAACAACAACAACAACAACAACAACAACGACCACGACAACAACAACAACAACAACAACAACAACAACAACAACAACAACCACAACCACAACAACAACGACAACAACAACAACAACAACAACAACAACAACAACAACAACAACAACAACAACAGCCACAACCCTCGCGGCATCGCCGGTGTGCGAAGCCCAACAATAATTTCCTGTGACTAAACCTGACGTAGGTACTTTCAAGTCGCGAACGTTGAAGTCGGATCGTGCCAAGTTGGTGACATGGGTTTGAGCAACAATATCCAAGGATAAACCATTACCCAATGGCAAGCATGCCATGACTGGGGATTTCTCCCGTTCCTCGCCTTTGGAGTGAGCTCTGGCGTGGGAGGGTACTCGGACATCTCCTGGCGCTTCCAAATGGAAAGAAAAAACATGCACCTGTTGGTTCGTTTCTAGAGGCCTCACGAATATTTTACACTGGCTTGTATGAAAAACATAGCAGTGTGGATGAACTGATGACGGCCTCGAGCGCCTTTCCCTTTCCTTTTCCCTTCTTTCCCTTTCGCTTCAGCTTGCCTGCGCGGAACTCAAAGGACCACACTGGATTGGATTTGAACCCTTGTTGTCCCAAAGGGCACTTCAGGTTTGATGTGACAAGTGTGACAAAAACACTCAACATGTTCCACGCATATTAGTACCAGTAGGGTTGAGAACATTTTACCAAATCGGTTCCAACCGCAAACCCACCGTCAGACCTTTGCACCATTGCTGCTGCTTGAGCAGGATGAAACGCTTGAAGCCCTTCGGACGGATCCAAACTATTCAACTGTCAGTTTGCGACCGCTTGTCTGTGAGCAAGTGCACCAATCCATCAAGAATGCCTCGCATCATCGCCCATTGGCTCTTCGTCTTCGACCACCAGATTGACCTGGGCGACCTTTTTTTTGCAGATTCACTCTGACCAGAAGCAGGCAGTGGACATTTTGTTTTGCATCGCTGTTTTCATCAAAGTTGTTTTTTCATCAAAACCTAACAAAATTCGATCTTAGGCGACCCAACCTTATATAGGCCGTTCCTTGAACTTGCTGAAGCAGTTGATGCACACGCGGGGTGGGGGGGGTGGGGTGGGGTGGGGTGGGGGTGGGATGTTAACGTTCCTTGAACTTGCAGAACAGATGATGATGATGATGATGATGATGATGATGATGATGATGATTGATGCTGAGAAAAATCCGCGACAAAATTTCGTCACGGAAACAGTAGTTTAAACCAAGCTAATTCGAGTTTCGGCAGTTCCAAGAGCAGGGACGAGGCTATATATCCAATATAGATTACTGGACTATAATATATAGATTAATATAGAAGCCCCTAAACAAATAGACAAATAAATAAACTAAATAAACTGCAATCCTCCCGATTTTACGAGCCACCTTTGCTGCGCCAAGCAACTTCAAGCAACTCTGTCCACTCTTTGGTAGCCAAGAACCGTCATGGCAAGATAAACAAAAGCAGATCTCGAGGGCCGCGGGCCCAGTTTGTTCTTGAGGATCATACCATCCAAGTCACTCTCAGGAGCTGAAAGAGATGAAGAACACAGCTATGTGTTGGATGATGTTGATTCAGTTCTGGCTTGTAGAGTACATGGGCTTGGAAGATTTTGGAAGATTGTTTCCTTCTTTCTTTACTGACTGATATCTCAAATGCTGGCTATGGATATGGAACATCCTAGTTCAACTAGCAGCAAATAACCTTTCGGTTCTTCTTTTTTTTTCCGGATCCTCTTGGCCTGACTAGGAGCTTTGAAACAGGTTCAATAATTGCGCTAAGCATGCTGAACCAGCAATCAACACAGATACGTTGACATCTGTCGTGGCATGCATTGCGCACTCCCTCCTTTGGACCTTTGGATGTTTCCATAGCAAAATACCTGAATGGACATCAATGACATCAATCCAAAAACAATTGGCGATTCAGCTTCGAGACCATCAGTTTGCTTTCTACCACAGTTGTTGAATGTTGTTGATACATGTCAATTTCAAGCTTCGCAACTAAAGTTTGGGGAGTTTGGGGTCCTTGCCATTGAGACATTCTTCTCCCGTGGTGAAATCGCCATGGAAATGACTCACAGCTGGCGATCTTTTGGCGGGTCTTGCGAAGTGAATTGCCGTTCTCGGCTCTTCTCACCTGGCAGTGAGCCACAAGGGAAAAGGTCCGAGGTGAAGAACAGCAGTTGATGTGGGTATGGGTGGTATTGGTCAACACTACGGTATCATCCTGCCTTGGTGATTCT
This sequence comes from Symbiodinium sp. clade C Y103, assembly GCA_003297045.1. Classification (NCBI taxonomy): domain Eukaryota; class Dinophyceae; order Suessiales; family Symbiodiniaceae; genus Cladocopium; species Cladocopium sp. clade C. The sequence continues at coordinate 117,494 of BGPT01000903.1, read as the reverse complement.
TGTTGAAAACCCGATATCTCAAAGGCACGGCACACATTGAACGAATGAATTTTCGTTGGGATGTTCACCTAACCGAACCCATTTGAGGGTGCTAGCACTACTAGTCTTTCTTTTTGATCAAAAGCCAAAAGCCATATTCTCAAACAACTTTCAACATGTTTCATTCAGAGGCAATGTCGGACCTTTTGAACACACTGATAATAAGGATCTTATAGGATCTTATCATTTCACAGTTCGTTCATACTGGTTCATGAAAATTCTCCAAGGTCAAACTCAGGGTTGCCTGTAGTGATTGCCGTTTCCTACACATGAGTAGAATGACCAGACATGTTCACGCAGGCAGCCGGACGGCCTCATCCAAAGTTTGGCTGGCCTGTACTTGCCGCGGCCCCAGAATCGATGACCAGCATCATGCCAGTAGATCCTGGGATTTCCATCAAAACCCTGGTACCTTCTGCCCCAAAATAGCTGGGATTTATGGATGTGCATCCGATCCCATGGAATTTGATAATTAGGTTTTGACCCATCCCCATGTATCATACATCTTCTATCATTTTCTGCTACCAACTGGACAAAAAGTTTCGTTCAAATTTTGCTGTGAGTTGCGATCTATGGATGGGATAATATGGGCTAGACACTTCTCAACAGGAGGCTCAGCCAAAGCCAAGGGGCCACCCGCCGTAGCCCAGTGTCTTGTATTCCTCCTTGATTTCCTGGAACAGCTGAGGTTGAAGTCCCAAATCATGGAGAACCCGAACTCATGCTCCAGACTCAGACTATGGTTGCTACTCAGACTGCTATCCTTCCCCAGTCCTCGATGAGATCCTTGTCAGCATAAATGTCTTCATGCATGAAGTCAACAACTCGAGGAGACACCCTGCACGACAGGGGTGATGGTCCCATGGACCAAAGAATCGTACCATGTGTTGGGCTGACGGGGGTCGCACTGACTTGCAAAGGTCTTTCTTTGGAACTACACACACTATCCGTGAAACTCAAGGATGTAATCGTCTTCCAAACCCTCAAATGCGGGGGAATATGTTCTGGACTGCATCTTACTTTCAGATATGGACAGCGTTGAAAAGCAGTCCAGCGAAGAACCATCTTTTTCCTTCGTTTTCAAGATTTTGCAACGGTTTATAGAAGTTTTTCCGTGTCTATGCCGAGAATACCAAGACCTGTGGATATAAGCACTGACACACTCCTTGGATAGGTGTTGGTGGCCATGGATGATTTTCCGAGGTCAGTTTCAGTCCAAATGCTGCTCATCTTCCCCGCAGACTCAGCGCCCCACCTGAGCATTTTCATGATGAAATCCACATCCTTTCTCAATCGCTCTGAAGCATGGGCAAAGGCCCTGACAGAACAAAAATCCACTCAGCTAGGTCTCCACAGCTGGGACAAGCTACTATGTGCTGGGGGCTGTTCCTTGCACCATCTGGTAGTTTGATGTTTCCACGCATGGACAGAACAGTGGACAGAACTGTGCTGTTTGGTTCCAAGAACGAAACAGGCACAGCTCCGTGAATGGTTGGTGAGTTTTAAGCACTTCATTAGCCAAATGACAAACACATCTCGAACCTGGGGTGAGACAAATCCCGAAGACGAAGGTTGATACAACTCTGAAGTTCTCAAACATCTCCAAAGGATGTGACAGCTCTACTGTTGCAAAAAGGTCGCTGGCTGTGGTGGCCAACACCTATCCATGACTTACAACACAGCGAAGGGTGACAAACACTCTAGAGAACACAGTTCCAAAAATAGTAAAAATAGCTACGTTTCATCATGTGACCGCACCTACAGCGACCTACAGGACAAAAACATTCACGAACGAAAACGAAGCATGGAAACCTATTGAAAGCCTCAGAATTAGAGCCATCATCATCTAAACAATTTGGATAAACCTAAAGAGTGTGTGTTTTTTTTTCATGAGTCTCGAATACATCAAATGCTGTTCGCCAAAGCTCGCTGGTGGAGAACATCCAGCGCCTGGGATCGCCATTGATCGCCTCTGCCACGAAGTCTTCGTTGTCGCGCTCCGCCTCCTAAGTCATAACGATTACCAGTATGTCTTGCACCAGATCAGGAGCTTCCTTTCAATTGGGATATGGATGGATATGGTGTGTACGAGCGCGGATTATATATGATAGCCTTTATATAGCCACATAAGGGGTTTACCCCATTCTCATTGGGATATTGATAATATACAAGATCACTGATAGAATCTGATATGTATAGTGGTTGAGAAAATGGGATAAACTCAACGCCTCGATCATCTGCAATATGGAAATGGCGGATATGGGGTAGCAAACAACGATAAAAATGAGCACAGTGGACAAACTCCATGGGATGTTGAGTATAAATATTGAGAAACTATGAGAAATGTACATTTCAAGAATGGTGCTTAATGTCAGTGGGAGATCAGGGAAAATACACACCTATGATAAAATATGTTTGTTTCATATGTTATCATTATTTGTTATCACTGCTTAAAAAAAATGTTGGTGAATTAAATTGTTCTGACCTCTTGGATTCTTGATTCTTTTTGAAACAATGAACCGAGCCAGCCGGAAGGCTCCAATGATATCCGTCCAGCAATTCTGCCGAGCGGCGCTGGCTTTCTGCATCCTTGGATGGTGAGCCCTAGGGGTCTTTTCAGTTCTGGGCCGTCTCCAATTGGCTTGGGACTCGACTTGGAACTCGATCTGTTTTTGTGCCCATTATAAACATATACATATGTGTGTATATTATATATATATATATCATATATATGCATTATTAATGCATGCCTCAAATTGCAAACTAACAAAAAACAAGTTTCTCCCGCTGATAAAATATCAAACTATGAAAAAACTCAATATCTGAGTGTCTAGACTTCGGCTTGCAATGTTACACTTCTGCCGCGGGTCACAATGTCTGGTGACCCCACTGATCTGTACTGATCTCCAGACTTGTACACTTGGTGAACAAAAATATGGCAAAACTTAAGCTAACCTTACATATCCTGCAAACATCTGCAAACATAATGCCCTTTGCAACCCTGTGTGTCCAAAAACTACTCAACCTAAGACCCAAGTCGTCCCAAGTTTACCCAAAAAAGGGTTCCAACTGCAACTTCCAAGCCCAAGGCGCTTCGTGTCCATGAACATGGCGATCTCACTCTTTCTAAACTTTCGGCTTCCCATGGCCACACCTCGGAGAGGTAAGATCTAGCCCTACTTGTTTGGGCATATAGCAGGGTATCCGCACCTTCCTTTGGAAAATCATGTCGCACAAAAAAAAAGACTATAGCATATATTACATGAAGCAAATCAAATGAACATGATGAATTGGAGTGAGGTCATGTCCTTGGTACAATATGGTACAATGATGTTTCCAAGAACGATTCATTCTTTTATTATTTTTTTTTACAGTTTTCCATCATCTTCCAAACTGGGTTTCAACGCGTAACAGTATCCAAATGTCCTTTTGGGTGACAACAGAATTGCTGGACCCTTGGGTGATGATTTGTGAAACCATTTGAGAGGCAACTGATTCCCAGCAAAAAGGATTGGATAGCAGATTGATGGCCGAAATGAAAAATGAAACATAGTTTCCTTACCTGTGGATATTTTTTGGCAAATTTGAAGTGCCCTTTGAACTGCCTTGAAAACTCACCTCCTCCCTCTTCTAACAGGCGACTGCTCTCATCGCGTCCGGTCAGGGTTGGTCCAGACACGAAGGTCTTCGGAAGAAACCATCGGCAAACCTGCAAGCTAGGTCAGCACTGTTGCCATTCGGAACCCTGGAACCAATTCATTTCCGATGCTTTCCATTGGAATTGTCGTGACAACATGCCAATATTTCCGTCATCTGAATGCGAGGTTTTGGAGGCCAAACCTTCCACTCTCCAACTGTTAAGTGATGTCTCACTATGTTTCATTCATGCCTGCACGATCACAAGGAAGGACAAGAAGGCCAGCGTCTTAGATGATGCCATTGCCGAAAATTCTGGACTCCCCTGGTGGCCGCAAAGGCCTCAGGAATCATAACAAATAAAATCAAATAACATGGACAAAAAATGCGATCCTTGAAAATTAAAATTGCCATTGTTCACTAGCCGCCAAAGAAGAAACCTGAGCTGCCAGCTGCGGCTTCCTGGGAGGATCCTCGGTGTCCCTTGAGCCAAGGTTGCAACAAGGCAATGCTGCAATTTTTGCGCCGCCCTGCCCCCCCCCTAGTGGACATGTTTATCCGATTTCCAAACAATCCTTGATCACCGCAGTTGCGGTCTGGAATCTGAATTCAAGGTGGCCATGTGCAAAGTCTTATCGTGGGACAAACAAGCATGGTTGAGACAGCTTTGATTCTTGATATTTTTTGTGTTTTTTTTCTAGAAGGATCAGCACTCCCGACGGCATCGCAATGCTTTGAGATTGCAATGGGACAGCTGTACACTGCAGGAAGCTGTTCTGATTGCACGAAACCTAATTTTGGAATGAACGCCTCAGAATCCTCACAGTGGGGCTGCAATGGCCTGCAAAACTTCTCTGCAGCATGCTGAGAAAGAAACAGCAACACCATGCAAGCCAAAAGCGGGCCAGAGCAAGAAAACATCAAAATCATGCAAACTGGATTACGTTTCCATGCCTGTGCAGCTTGTGCAATCTGTGGGGGTGAGGGAGGTGTCATGGCCGATGATGCAGGCGACGTTGGCGATGTTGTGTTCTTTTCTGTGAGGACCTGTCGCTGGCTGTTCACCGCAAATTCAAGGGCGAACGGGGTCACAACTTTTTCTTTTTCTGTGGTCACTTGAAGTCATTTCATTCGTGGTCTGTTGATTCGTCCCGCTGCACCGGCCTTCAAGGGCTTGTGTGGCTTACTGGGCGTGGACTTGGTACCGTCGCCCTACCATGGCCATCCATGACCCGCACGGCCCGGTGTGGAAGTGGAGCACCCGGAGGAGCCTTCTGTATGAATCTCCCAATTCATTCTTTAATCCTGGTAAAATATATGTCGAAAACATGTTTTAAAACATGTTAAAACAATCCCCCTTTGAACAAACAAATAATAGAATCTACTGAGCCACACCTTGCCACCTCCCACTGGAAAATCCACGAAGTTCGTCCTGGATCGCAAGGGTTATGGGATCCAAGAGGTAGGATGCTGTGTCTAGTACCATGGACTAGGGGAACCTCAAATCCTTGGAACCCCTCACGATCTTTCATGCAGTTTAATGAGTTTAATGTTTCTGGATTGATTTTCTATGGTTTGTTCAAACATCAAGCGAGGGTGAATATCAATATGTTGAGTGTCAATCAACATGCTGCATCAGTGGGAGCTTGGGGGGTTGGGGTTGGCCCATTCTGAGGCTGGGATAAGGCCTTAGACAAAACAATGACTTGGGTCTGGGTCAAGATTTAGGCACCGTGGTGAGCACAGCCAAAATTCATAGAATATCATAACGAGTCATAAGAATACATTGTGGATTTTCTTTGGAAGTCTAAGATTCACCTGCCCATTTTTGCCTCGTTTGAGTGCCAGGTCCTCAGATTCATGGGGTTCAAGCATGCCAGCCCTGTCTGCGAACAGCAGGTGGTTGCCGCCACACGGTGAGTGAATTGACCTGGCCACAACGTCACCCTGCAAAATGTCTCTAGTGCTTGGGAAGGCTAAGCTGTGCCCACAAGCTAAACAAGATTCTGCGCATTTCTAGTTTTTTGCACTTGTATGGGAAATTTAATGTATATATGACATATGAACACCTCTACTATATTGATATGCATACATTGCACCAAAAAACAATGAATAATTGTTAAATACAACCAAAACTGATTCAAATTAATTTGCATTGTATTAAGTATATATATATATATGTGTGTGTGTGTGTTCATCTATGTATACCTCTACGCAGATAGATGGATAGATGGATAGAGGGATAGACAGAGGTATAGATGGATTGATAGATGGATGAATGGATGGATGGATAGATATCAAGATAGATATCAAAATAGTTATCAAGATAGATATCAAGATAGATATCATGATAGAGACAGATAGACAGATAGACAGATAGACAGATAGACAGATAGACAGATAGACAGATAGACAGACAGACAGACAGACAGACAGATAGATAGATAGATAGATAGATAGAGTAGCTAGGTAGCTAGATAGCTAGATAGCTAGGTAGCTAGGTAGCTAGGTAGCTAGGTAGCTAGGTAGCTAGGTAGCTAGGTAGCTAGGTAGCTAGGTATAGCTAGGTAGAGATCTACAGCTAAGATAGGTAGAATAGATAGATTAGATGGTATCAATAGCTTCGATAGATTAGATTAGATTAGATTAGACTATACATATACATATACATCTACATATACATATGTTACCGTAGATTCGGATGGCTCGGATTGGATTGGAAAAGATTAGATTGGATTAGATAGAAAGATAATTTGATAAAAAGATAGACAAATAGATTGGCATAGATTGGCAGAGGTTACAATAGATTATACTAGATTGGAATTAGCGTACATTTGCATATAGTATATTTGCAAAGGTTGGCTCAGATTAGAAAGAGTCCCCAAACATAGCATAGGCATAGGTTAGCCCACTATAGATTGGCGAAGATTAGCATAGATTCGCATAGCTTAGCATAGACTTGCATAGATGAGCATAGACTAGAACAGATCAGGATAGATTGGCGTAGATTAGGATAGATTAGCATAGATTAATCTAGCTTATATACAAATAGCTTCGATTTTATATATATATATATACACATACAAGTATGATATACAAGATAGATTGATAGATTCATAGATTGATAGGTTGATAGGTTGATAGATATAGATTTAGACAGAGACTGAAATGAGGCATGAGGATATCCATTTTCCGGATGTGGATCTTTGGGAGAAACAGCCACCGACACACCCATCCCTCACGCAGCCGTGTTGTGCTCCCAGCATCTCTTGACACACCTCCAGTTAAAAGGGAGCACTTCTTGTAGCACCTGAAATCTTTCCCAGCTGCAGCCATCGCAGGATGTGCTGATGCTACAAGCTTAAAATTTTCACTCTGCTTTCCATTGAATTCCAGCTGTGTGTGGAAACTAAGAGGAGCACATGCCCAACAAAAGCTCTTCGTCCTGCGATTACAATGTTCAGCTCAGCAAGGACAGCATTGCATATCTTGGGTGGCTGCAACTCATCCCAAACATACTAGTCAATCAAGAACTCAAAAGTATTCCGATCCGCAGCTGTGAAAACATGCGCATGATCAGAGAAACACCTTCTTCGAAGGAGGAAAAAAACAACCCTCATCAATTTGGATGCTATAATCACTTTAGGACGCAAGTGATAGAAATATTAGAGCCTAGTTACCATCAAGTACCAGGTGATGTTAGCGTATCAGGCCACAATCAAATGTTCCGACCATGGGCTGGATAATTTTGTGAAGGGAAAAGGGGATTGACGCAAATCAAGCACAGCCCAGGCAATAGTTGCATAAAAGTATTTTATCAAGGCATATGGTGCGCACCATATATCACAAACCTATTTGCGCATGATGTATAATTATATGTGTATATATATACATATATATATATATATCTCTCTCTCCATCGCTATATATAGCTATATATATATATACAATTTACATACGTCTTCAAAAAAATGTTGCGTCCCTGTGTTAATGTAATTGTTGATAGATACATGTGATAATCTGTGAAGGTGATCACACTCATCCTTACAGTATCCTTGTCGTCGTCGTCCGTTGTCACTAGCATCATCGTCATCGTCGTCGTCGTCGTCATCATCATTATCATCATCAACATCAAAGCATCCCAACATACTTCAAATTCGTTCGGATTTACACTTGAATGATATTTCATTGGATTTAATTAGTTGGGATCATCATCCTAAATGTGCTCAAATAGCACATTTAGGCAATATCAACAAATGCCTCAAAAATGGGTACACAAGTTCCCTGATTCTACAGGGGGTATTGGAACGGGGCTAATATAAGATCCAGATGAACCCACCCAATTGGTATAATCAGTCTAGTCTCCTCGAGGCAGGTCCCGATGGTATGTGGGCAGGCGCCCTTCTGCCCGTTGATCTTCCCCGCCACATCGAAGCCAGCACAAGGCGCACTGCAACGGAAGCAGTACGAAAGGTTTGCCAAAAGTGGGGGGGGGGAGCTTGGAAGACAAACAAACTGTTGAGGTATGGCTTTAAACACAAAAACTTTGAAAGAGGCAAAACAAACGCAACATAGTGTACACAACCTAGTGACCAGAATGTCCAGCAATGACAGATTTTCTTGAAATCTTATTGAAGCTCCGATTGTCTGCAGGTGGGTCCTTGCACAGCCTAAACTCATTCCCACAACTAGTGATGGGTCTCCTGTGCAAGTGACATTCTAGATTTGGGCCATCCATGGCCATCGGCATTTACAGGAACTCATCTGACATTTTTTTGACCATGACATCCTATGCCCATCTATGCCCGGCAAAAGAGTTGAGTCTTTCCAACAGCACTTGATGTGTTTTTTTTCGGCCCTTCGGCTCGTCCCGGCTTCATGTTGAAGATGCTGTTGCCGAAGCCGCAAGGGTGCGACTCGCAACATGTGAAGGCACTGGTACGAATCCTTGGCCGTGCAGTGACAAAAGGCAAGCAACAAAAGATGGATCCCCTAGTGAAGAGGTGAATCCCAAAAAGATGGTATCAGGAACGAACAACGGTGTAGCCAACAAATATGGCAATAATATGAGAAGACAATAATGTAAAAACATGGAAGTATAACAAAAGTAATACAATGCAATATAATAGAGCAATACATAGTAATTTATCCAACTCAATCTCAATAGCACAACTGTCCCTAGCGCTTCCAGACCCGAAACGCGTTTCGAGCTTCGGATTCTTGCCCTCGGTGAGGAGCGAGCACTTCATGTAGCACAAGTCCTCAAAGAGCCTTGGCAAGTCATGTGGTGGTGGAAACTTGTAGAGGCTACTGCCATATGAACAGTGAGAAAGAAGTTCATTCTCATGCATCCTCGTTTCATTACTGTACAAAACGGTGCAATATATAACATATATATGTATATTATATTTATCTATTCATTACGTATTTATTCATTTATTTATTTGCTTACTAAATCTATGTGTATATATATATATATACACATGCATGTATATATTTATCTACTTAATTTATGTATAATATAGAGGGTCCCTCCTAGACAAGGAAAGCTTGTGTTCACTTGAATTGATGAAATGGAGGTCTCCAAAAAATGGTACCCCCAAATCATCCATTTATAGATGATTTCCCATCATAAACCATCTGTTTTGGAGCACTCCGATTTTAAGAAAACCCCAAATTGGCAGCCATGTGTTGGCGGCATCTCCGCAGGCTTGGCCGGGGTCCATGCTCTTCATCGTCGCCGCAAAGATTGCCATCGTGCATGTTCCTCGAATGTGGAAGAAAATGTCAGCGCCCAATCTTTATATAAACTGGTAGAGCGAGGTTTGTCTGAAAATTGGGTACCCACAAATCCGCCAAGTCCATTTAGGGACATACCCCATTTTCAGACGCACCGATGTTCCAAAAGACTGAGTAGCACCGTCAAGTATCTGAAATGGCTGTCTGGGAACGACATGACTGGCCACACCGAAACAAATCGGAGGGCCATAAAAGGTGCATATCACATTACATTACCAGGTTGGTGCTTAAAGTTGAACCCGTCTCAAGAAATAAGATATATCTGATGATAGGATAATGATATATGGCATATATAGTTTACATAGTATATATGTATATGGGATTATATAGCATACATAGAATATACAAACAAACTTCAAATGACACACATATACACTGTACACACATACATGGAACAAGCATGAACAAGCGGTTTATTGAGTGCCCTTCATATTCCTGCCAAAGCGCTCTGCTGGCGCGCTCGAGAAGCCGGCGGAGGTGGCTGCAGCACCTTTCACAGTCTCACCTGGCACCGGCGCAGCTTGGAAGATGGACTCCGGAGGGGAAAAAAAGATGGGCAAATCGTGAAATACCTTGAAATACCTTGAAATATCATGAAATATCATGAAATATATCTGGAATACTCTTGCATCATCTTGAGATAATTAGAACATATTCTGGCAAAACATTGATGCGGTCAGTCAGCTGAGGATGATGTGTCACAAATGGGCACCCTTAATGTCGAAAGGACTTGCTGGAGCGACCGTTGAACAGCCACGTATCCAGATTCTGACAGGGAGCATGGGCCGGTGGCTGGCGGTACGGGGGAACTGCTCAGAATTCTACCAAAAATAAAAAACAACAGGCTTGACTTGCACACTGGCCGTAAGAAAATCCTCATGCGATTTGTGGACCTAGACACTTGTATGTGCTGGCTTGGTCCTTTCCTTTTTGGCAGGTGCATTGATGCAAAGTAAAATGACACATGCGCCTACCCTGGATCGATTGGGGCTGTCTGGCCTCATACTTTCTCTCTATGGATGTCAAGTCCTGGACACTGAAGCCAGGTGAAGTTCACCAGAAAAATCGGCAGAAACATCAGAAACTTGTAGAAACTTCAAGAGGAAGAAAACAGTTAGGACATTGTTAGGACATGTTAGGACATTATTAGGACAGTTAGGATACCAATGACCTGGCTCACTATCTGATGCTTCCCCCCATGGCTGGGATGAGGTCCTGAATCTGCAGCAACTGGTGATGGCCGCTTGAGGCTAGTGCCTGAGGGAAGGGGGGCTGCGGACTCCATTGGTGTCTTTGTAATGGCTCCGAGTGGCCAAGATGATCGTAGCCACCAGCAGCGCCACCAGCGCTTTCCAACGGATGCGCAAAGCTCCAGGACCTGAAGAAATTATCAGGGTATTATCAGGGTGACCTTCCACTTCACCTTTGGATTTCTCAGGTCAACTGCAAGCCCCAAAGCATCTCATTTGACAGAACGCAAGCTTCAACACCATTCCAAGCAGGTGACTCAGCAAAAGAGGAATGCCTGGGGCCCTGACCGTTGCCATCGGTTGGCTCATGGCCGTCCTCCGGCGAAGGAATCACAACAGGGCTTTGAAGTCAGCATTCTGCAAAGGTCTTACCGCCCCAGTTCAACAACAAACATAGGACGAATTCGCAGCATTGGAATCTACAGAAATACTCCTGTCATTGCCATGCTTGGTTTTGGATATTTTGGGCTTCAACTAGCAACTAGTAAGTAGATGTTCTTTCTACACTCAAGTTGCTCAGGGGAGCCAAAATATCAATCAGAAAGCTTCACAGCCGCAACGCTGCAACGCCCTTGTTTCGGCGATCACTCTGAGCCCTGCAGCCTTGCACAGGACACCTGCGGATCAGGAATAGACGGATGGTTTTCCTACACCATTGGGAGCGTCACAATCTTGGGAGACACCAACAATGATCTACCTTCAATCTACATGCGAGATCATGAAAATCACGAGTGGTACAGGATTGCTTCTGTTGGGATATACTGTATATGTATATACTGTGTTACTATCTTTGATTGCCCTTTTTGTTTGTGTCTGTGTGTGTGTGTTTGCTTTTGTGGTGCAAGCTCTGCTTGTATATGCTAATTAGCTAGCATGTCGTGTGTTGCAATAGGTATGGAAATGCGATTAAGCCCTGCAAACATTGAGGTCCCCGAACCTGGCAGGAGCATGATGTCATGTACAGCATGCTTTGGCATGCTGACACTTATCTAGTTATTTGATGTTACTTGTGTGGCATGTACGCCCAATGCCAGAAATTTGACCATATAGCAGTCTCATTGCCACCAGCCTCCCAAGTTCCGACCCGTTCCCCCCCCCACCATGCTGCAACACTGCAGGAATTTGGGGCGACCGAGCCGCCGTAGATCAACAGACCGGAGGAGACCTGGGGCTGCACCCTATGCCGGACCTGGTGGCTTGGAGAAAATCTAGAAATTGGGGAGCATCCCGGACTATCCCAGGCCGGGATGGAGTTTTACTGTAGTTTGCACATGTTTGCACCATCAAATCATACCATTGGCTGCAGTCCAGCTACTATCGTGCAGAGACCAAGCTACAGCATAATCGCCTTGGCCGGCCATGACTTGGAGCAGCACGCAGGGGCTCTGAACATTTGTGGTTGAAACCTGGTGACAGTGGTGGTTGCATGTGGTTGCTAAAGTGTGACTTGGGCATCTGCATGTTTCATCGTCCTTCCCCAAAGTTGACCAAAAGGGTCTTCTTCAGGATGGAGAGCAACCAGCAACCACAGTAATTCTGAGGCCATTCGGCCAAATTGGCCATTCCCTTTCTTCAATTGAGAACCATTTTTTCCATGCCCCTTGTGACCAAATATTATCGATTTCTGTCTCTTGATGATTCTTGATACAGCTCACTGCAGGCCAAGCATCTTTCCCAATCTACTTCAGCTCCACCAATCCAAGAGGGAGCGGACAAATTTCTGGTCGCTTCCTCCTCCAAGAAGATCCTCAGCCAGTTCTGGTCGCCCACAGCTTCCCACAGCTTCCCACAGCAGCGGAATTCGCCAAGTGTCTCAGTGTTGCTGCCATCCTGCAGGTTCCAATAAAACAGCGACCGCTGGGCGAAGCCTCGACGGCAACGTCTATCTATTTGCATCATGCCCATGGGTGATCAAAATGGACGGAGATTCGAGAAGATTTGTGTCTGAAAATATCTGAAAATAATGTACCCCCAAACAAAGTGCTTCACCTCCTGCGAAAGCACTGACAGCATCCACGACTGCAGCTGCAACTAGCTGCACGGTAGTACTCCTAGAAACTCGGAGCCTCGAGCTGCTTGGGCTCCATGAACCCAGCTGCAGAATGCGGCCAGGTGGCTGTAGCTCAGCGCTTTTGACTTGCTCCAATCCACGTGCCTTGGCTTGAGATAGACCCCAATCAACGATATATGGGTTGAAATTGGCGATTTAACCAGCAATAATAGGGACTTCATGGGAATACAATAGGGAATACTATAACAATAGGAAATACAATATGGTAATACATGACATAACTATGAAGGCATGCATGAAAATATGGTACAGTATGGTATAGTATATCCCGACAGTGCAATTGTTGATAGAAAATGATGATAAGATAAACGAGTGGGTTCTAGAGTATATTATAATTGTGTAACATATTGCACGCACATGTTGTCATGGGTCAAAAAGTAAGCCACAGAGACTCAAGTATCGTCATGAAACCGGCCACCCAATTTGTTTTTTGGCCGAGTTTTGATCCATGCCTCTTCTACGAAGGAAGGATGAACCATGACCAACTTGAACCAGGCAGGAACCTTCAACCTTCATGGAAATTGTGCGAACAGGTGCCAGGTTCTATGATCCAAATGTGATGGCTAGGGTAAGTGGTTGCTTGCGCAATCCAGAGATGGTTTGGTAGATCTTAAAGCATTGGGAATATGTTGAAATGCAGCTAGCCTATGATTCGTGTTCATCTATTCTCCCTGCCAGGTACGCAGACCACACAGGGCCCACATGACCGCGCAATGTACGCAAGCACGTCCGCTCCTGACAGGCACTGGAAGATGCCAGTCTAGCTAAATATTCACTGACTGATGTTGGATTCGCGGGGCGATGCAACAAAAGTCATCAAAGGTCCATATATCTTCATATTTTGGGGATGAGTTATGCCATGTTATACCACTGATTGATGGTGATTTGGGATGATTTTGGGATTCATCTTGGATTTAAAAAGTGGGTCAAAGGACAGGAAGAAACTGCACTGCAAGTACTGCTTGAAATGGTGCCAAACTCTCCCTTGACATCCTTGCAGAACAAATATTGCAGGTCTGAGAGGGAAAAAAAGCGTATCTCTTCGAATATTTCTCAACTGAGTCAAATCACAGATTCATGAAAAAAAGTGGTGTTCTACTATATTAATTATATATATCAGTATAGTCTTGTACCATGTTTCATACAGAACAAAAAAACCTTGCCAAATATTGCCAACAGCACTCTCTGAACCATGTTTTTACCAGATTTTCTCCCACATTATCACACGTTTCGGTGAATGCAACCGCATTTTTTCACATTTTTCCGGACAAAGACCCTTTGCCTTGAGATCCCAAAGCTTCAAGGTGGAATCATCTGCCCAGCTCAATGCCAGCTCCCGGTCCCACGAGACCTGCAAGCTCACCCAGTTGGAGCCAAGGATGACAACGCTTCGCCCTGCTTCAATTGCCATTTTCCCCCGAAAGGCCCAAAAATAGTCCCAAACCAACTGAATTCCGGCAGTTGGTCATCCAGCATCATCCAGCATCATCCAGCATATTCCAAACCCTCAAAGCCTCAGCTTTGCTAATCAGATTCGTGTGTCCATTGAGCACGGCCGCCCGCGCTGTGGCACAGGGGTGCCACAGCTGCAGTGTACATTCGCCGTAGCTGAGGCATCGGAAAGCGGGCTCCCAGGTGCACACAGCACCGGTCACCTGACTCATACATGACATGATCATCGTAGATCATCATATACTTTGTATGAAAGGGCACACACACACACACATATATATATATTTATAGATAATATGCACATACCTATATAAGTAATTGTATCTATGCTGTATATGTGTGTGGGAAGTATACACGCACAGAATATGTATATATATAGGTATATATCTACATACAATCATAGATATAGATATACAATGATATGTGTATATATATATATATTATATGTAATATTGTGTAATGTAATGTAATATATGCATATACACATGTGACATGCACCAAAACAGCCTTTGTGGATTGGGCCGTGCTGGCCTTGTGATGCCCAATCATCTTTTGGAGCAATTGGCCATGTTCACTGTCCCAAAGGAGTATGCAGCCATCTTCACTCCAGGAGCAGATCTGCTGTGCTTCCCAGTTCACCTGCAGAAGGAGCTGTTGGAGAAGGGAGAGCCCCCTGTGGCATCTCAAAAATCATGAAGTCAAAGGGACTAGTCCCACTCAACTGTTTGGAATGAGCTACATCCCGGATCAGCTGCTTCAGGATTTTATCTCTGGATTCTCTGGCTTGCTGTGAGACTTCTGGTTCTTTCCAAAGAGTTCGAACAGAACTGGAAGTCCGGCCTCAAACCCACTGATATCTCCGCTGTGGCCACGCAAGACCCAAAGAAGTTGCCTCAAACACCGTCGTGTGGAAGAGGCTGCAGTCGAAACTCCAACGGAATCAGATGACTCATGGTCCATTCTAAACACCAAATGAGCATTGATTCTGAGCATGTCTCAATTCAAAACAAACATAAAGAAACCATTCACTCCAGCGTCCCCTCAAAATTTGCGCATTGCTTTCGAGCTTGGAAATCATTGGGCTTGGGTGGGATCACAGGGGAAAAAAAGGGTGAAGGTCTACCCCATTTTCATTTTTTTCGGCACCAACTTCAATCAGAAATACTGCTGGGTGGTTTCAACTAGTCCCAACATGTCCCAACTACACTCAATCGTATAGCAAACCATCCGCATTTGGAGCACCTAAGTCTGACCCATGCTCCTGAACGCATACATATAGTTCACCAATTAATGTATAAGTTCCTGCTAGTATGTGGTAGACCGGTAGGCCCAATTGGTCACAATATCTAAAAACAGCGTGTTCGGGATTGGGGTCCGTAAGCGTAAATACGCCGATACGCCGATCGCCGATCGCTGTGTTTACGCCTATACGCTGATACGCCGTTACGCCGATCGATACGCCATTACGCCGATCGCTGTGTTTACGGTGCCTTATAAGCAACCCAAAATAAACATAAATAAACCCTAAACCAACCCATAAACGGCATTCGGTGTATCGGTGTATCGGTGCGCGCACGGCAATCGGTGTATCGGTGTATCGGTGCGAAAAACGTTTAGCGGACCCCAATCCCGAACACTATGCTAAAAAACGGAAAATATTCCCATATAATGGTATGCTATAATCGATCGATCGATATGTACACATCTTATGTGCATATCTATCTGTCTGTAGACCTGTACACCTGGAAATTCTCCATGACCCATAAAGTGGAGCCCAAACCATCTAAGAGAGGGATCATTTCGTTTCTATATTCATATCATATCTTGATATCTTGTGATTTTTGTAGAATACTGTATTGTAAACTTAAACAGTTGACAGATTCAAACCCAGCTTCTCACCGAAGCATATCACCATCATCACCTCATTTCACCAGCGTCCCGACAGGTTGCCCTGTTTGAAGGTCCCAAAGGTGGACTGCCATACTCCTGGCCAGATGGATGTAGGACTTGCAAAACAGCCCGGGAAGAGGTGGTTTCATTGGTAAGAAATCTGCAGGAATATGTTTTTTACAAGTTTGTTCATGTTTTTTTCTTACAGCTCAAGATGAGGGCTAGAGGCTGAAAAAACCTATTTTCCATGATAGAACTCTTGGGATGGTTGGTGATGTTGGTGATTTGAAGCCATCCCTAAAAGGTTATTTAACTGGGATTATCCTCTCAGGCTTTCATGGGAAACAAAATGACATGACATCACCAAACCGTTTAAGTAACTCATAGAAAATTAGGTAAGATTAGGTCTGTACTGGCTAGGCCAGTCGCACGCCCCAACATTTGAAGCCGAACAAGGGAGGCAACACCCCCAGTCCAGCAGGCAGCCAAGCGATCATCATTCCAGGAACACTCAAGGCCGCAGTCCACAAGATGTTCGATGCGACATAGTCCTACGTCAGCTGCTGGGATTGCTGGAGCATCTTGGCCCGGCATGAAAGGCCATTCATGGCAATCGGGTTGGTGGTGCAACCAGCCCCAAAAACAATCGTGATGTAGGATCCTAATTCTAGGTGCAAGATGGAAAACATTGGAAAAAAAGGAATGAAAACATCAACCATCAAATTTCACTATCCGCAGCAATGCCCTGATGTGTGCTCCATTTTCAACGTAGGTCAAGGTGATCATCTGGGGTACAAACCTTGCCCGAGCCTCGAAGATGCCATGTCCACAGTTCCTGCCCTTGGATCCAAGTCTTGATGGAATCCTGACCAACACTGACCTGAGGCGACATCGAGGCTGCAAGAAACCACTGCCATCATAACATCATGACATTACTTCAACTAGTGTCCCTGAGTAGCTGAGTAGCTGCATGCAGCTATACAAAAGAAGCAAGGTGCTGGAGCATTAGCGACACTTCATGTCGGAACATGTGTCTTAGGTGTCAAGTTCATTGAGAACATCGGTTCTATGGACATAAGTTCGCTGCAACTCGACGTTGCTCCATGTATCATAAAACAATGTGTTCCCCAATGTTTATAGGGGGGTGGCGCATTTGATCCCATGGAAACAACAGGTGGCTAATTTGATCCCATAGAAACAGCAGTTCGGGGCAATTGATACCGTGGATGGACGATGAAATCAAACCCCGGCTGCATTCTTGTCGCCCCCGCGTCCCCAAATTTCAATGTTGTGTTTGGACTGCGCGCTTGGTGCTGGTGGACAAAAAAATCAAACCCTGAACGAAGAGGAAACTAGGTTAAGTTTTGTTCACCATTGAAATCTGGGGCGTGGGGTTTTACTTGGTAGACGGTAGACGTCTGTAGGGTGTGATTTTTTTGTCCATCTACTGTAGTGCATTGAAATGTTCAGAGGTCTGGCTCCCTTGATCTCATGGTCAGAAGAAGCGCTGTTGAAGGAACACTTTCTCCTAATGCACATGGTTGATCCCCCTTTCTTGCCTCCCTTGAATCCAAAGATTAATTATATGTCGAGGCTGCGTGCTTTCAGGTCTGACAGAGCCTTCTGGCTCCACCACCACCACGGATCTCTTTTGTTGGACATGGTGCAATGTTCGGGTTGGGGCCAACAAGTAATTACCATGCGTCGCCGCATTCGAATTGTCCGTCCAACGCCAAACTGCTATTCATCCCTCAAAATAAGGTCAAGCGTCAAAATAGCTTGGACTACCATCGAACCAAAATCCATTGCGTGGGAGCAAAATAAATCAAAATATAGTACAATATCTATTTATCTTAATCTAAGATTGTCTTCAAAAGTGCGCCCCAAAAATTATACATGATTGATCACCATATTCCTATAGACATCGGGAAAATTAGGCATCAATCTCCCATTTTCAGACACATCCATGCATTTACGACCTGCTGCAGCTGGGGCACGAAGCGCAGGTTGGCCCAGTCTGCCTCAACGTCGTGCACGCCACCTGACAGGAAAAACATGGCATGGGGATGGGGCAAAGATGGCTGGTCCGTGGCGGAGCCATCAGAAATCAATATGAAAGAAATTTGATTCATGCCAGCCGGGATGGAGAAAATGCATGAAACAATCAAATGGTGATGTGAAAAAAAAAGAACAGGACGCAAATCACAATACTCAAGGCATCTCAAGGCCAGCTGGCCCGACAAGCTGGTTTCAAGGACACTCCTTTTTCTCTCTGCAGCCCAACACGCCCATCGCCGCAGGATGTGCACGTTGGCATCTCTAAGATCCCAGGGCTCACCTGGAAACCAAAGCCTTCATCACTCTAGTGGCATTCCATCGCAGTGACGAACTGTTACCCATCGCTCCAAGGCAAAGTTTCAGGGCGAAGATCTGATTTTAGAGTCCAAGGAGCTTTGAATCAAAAGTAGTACTTATATACATTTATAACTATATACATAGATTATATAATATATATATATATATGATATAAATATAATATATATATATATAAGATATATATATGTGTGTGTATAGCAAGAGATGCAACTTAGACGTAGTCGGTTTGGGTATTTGACTGTTGAATATATGTTGGAGACCTAGGCTTTGGTCATTTCATTGGCCGTGCTGCTGGGATCAAGTTATCAAATGCCCCAGCTTCGGCCAACGAAACCCCAGTGCGCTTGGATGCGCTTGGTGCGGGAAATCCTCCAAGGAGGAACCTTGAAAATCCCAACCATTCCCCCCTGCTCCCACAGTTTGGATCTGTTGGGAACTCTGCAAAGGAGCTGGAACGCAGACCCTAAGACCTAGAATTTGCAGAGTCCCATGATGACTCTAATGTGAAATCATGCGAGCTATATTACAGAATATGAAATATATTGAAACATGTTGATAGCAAACATTGCGGAGGACATGTTTGGACGCCCAGAAATATGGTGGTTTGAATGGTCTCCATTTCCTGCAACCAGCTTCCCCTGCTCTGATGAATGACAAAGTCATAGTGGTTTCAGTGGCACGCAGCCACAAAGCCATTTGCTCAAACGCTAACGGCAGTCACGCCCTTTACCTTCGGCTCAAGCTCAAACTTCAATCTATGGAAGCCGTGCCGTCGGGAAGCATTTACGATCTCATCCCCTTCCAAGAGCTTCGTGAGATTCCGCGCTGCGGAACGCCGCTCGCCCTCCACCAATCTCCACAGATTCTGGTTGCTGGGGGGGAACGTCTCCCCATGGATGTTGACCAGCTGTAAACTTGATCTGGAATCCATCTGCTCCAAATCTGCCACCTCCACCTCACATTCTGAACGGTGTCCAAATATGGTGGAAAAAAAGCAATGGGAAATTACAAAATATGACATAATACAGTATGACACAGGGGTTTAAAAAGAGTACAATTGATACAACTGATATATGAGTATCAATATGTATCAATTCAGAACGGACCGTAGTCGAGATCGCTGGTTCCAACTCCCAGGCACGGGGGAGCCTAGGATGACATTTGACCATGCCCTGTACCCAATGGCGGGGCGATACAACATCAGCATGTGCATAGCATGTGCAACCATTGTCTTGACCTCTGTTTCAACACATCTCCATACTAGTATCCCCTTCCAACCCAAACTGTCACCAGGGTACTGGTCTACGTGTGGTACTCATACCTTCCCACAAGGCTGAGAGTTGTCGCACGCTCCGTTTCACACGGCTAGTGATGACTGTTCTCACGGCACCTGTCGCATTCACCTGAACGCGGTTGGTGAAGGATGTATGCATATCTTATCTACACCCATGAATATGTGCACACGTGTATATATATATATATTATACTCTTAACATATATACATATACACATACATACTGTATATCAGGTCATTACTGTATCTTATGTATGTATGAACACCCCCTCTAACTCTATATCCTGAAGTTGGGATGTTGGCTAAAAACATGTTTTTGTTTTTAAACACAACTGCAGAAAAAAAAAAAAACAGCTTACCCTGTTTTCCCGAGAACCAAGTGTTTGAGATCGATGCCGATATTTTACAATTCGCGCTACGATAAGCAAACATAGGGGGTGCCCACCCCAAAATAATTTTTTGGAATTATTTCAAGGTGCTTGTAGTTATGGGGTACCTCAAAATAATTTTTCCCAAAACAGTTCAACCACCTCAAAATAATTTCCTTACAAAGGTACCACTCACCCCAAAATAATTTAGAGCAGGTTGAAATAAATTATTTGAAG